>CAUYUJ010000151.1:12500-60000 GCA_963575745.1 Prorocentrum cordatum
CCGAGCTCCGCTCGCGGAAGGGGGGGCCCTTGGGGCGCGCGCCCGAACGCCGTGGCGAGAACGGCCGATGGCGGGGAAGAGAAGCGCGCGGCGGTCGCTGCTGCGGCGCAAGCACGCGGCGCGGAGGCGGAAGGCGGCAGCGGCAGTTGCACTGGAAGAAAGAAGGAGGGGAGGGGGGGGGGTATTTAGCGCGCGCGGGCGGGGCCCCCTGGTGCGTGGAGCGGAGGGTCGCATGCGCCATGCGCGACCAACGGGCACCGAAGTGACGAAGTGCCGCCGAGCTCGCCTGCGACCCCGCCAACCAGTCACACGATGCCTTTTTTTCTGGCGAGAGCGTTTTTCCTGTCGACGAGACCGTTTGTTTTCCGCTCGAGCGTTTTCATCTGGTGACGTGACCGTTTTTTTTTTTTTCCGCGAGAGCGTTTCCGCCTGGGGACGAGAGCGTTTTTTTGTTTTTCGTGAGAGCGTTTTTTGAGCGATGATTGAGCGTTTTTTGGTGGTGCAAGCGATTTTTGAGCGTTTAATCACTGTTTAATCGATGTACATTTTTCGGCTCGAAAAAAAAACGGTCGACGTGACTGGAACAAACGATCGCGGTTCAATTCCGTCGGTGGCCGCCACCTGGAAATCGGCGCGGCGTCACCGCGCGGCAGTCGACGACACCCTGCGCGCACCGTCGCCGCGACGCGCCCGTGGTGACGACGATCGCGGCGCCGCCTCGCAGAATCGCAGAACGCCAACCGCGTCGGCGCATAATGGCATAACGCCAACGCGCGGACGGAAACCACGGCGTCGGAAGGAGATGACAAGCGCGACGCCGACGTGGAAGCCGCACTCAGCGGCGACCTGGCGGCGTGACGATTGCCACGCCGCACGAGCGAAACACGCAACCGCACTGGCCCCGCGCGCCGCGACATGCACGCGCGCTGGCCACGCGAGCGGCGGCTGCCGCTGCACGAAATCCGCGTGCGCACCTGCGCACGCGCGTGCTAAGATGTCTACCCGAGACACCAAAAGTGCTTTCATTTGCAGTGCCAGAAGCCGCCTCCTGTCGAGCAGAACACACATCCTTGAAGGTGGCTGGTCCAGCTGAATGCAGCCAGCGCGGCTGCCGTCGACCTGCGCGCGGGCTGCGGGTGGGGGGAAACATGAGCAATGCAAATGACAGAGGGGGATGGTGCATGCAACAATGACGTGTATATGCAACGAACCAGCCCTCTCTGCGGCCGTTTTGGGGAAGGGGGAAGGGGGCGAGCGCTCGGCTTCAAGTTCGTTACACCACCCAACCCCCCGCTCGGCGACCCCCCCCCCCCCCCCTCATAGACCCGCCGAAGATGGCACGAACCCTGCGCGGTGTTCCGCAAGGCCAATGTTGCACGCCATAGCTTGCACCACATCGCTTGTCACGCGTGTGGCAGTATGTAACGTTGCTAGCGGAACCCACACGCCGCCTGCTTACAACTAAATATGTCGCCCAGCTGGCGACTGTAACGCTTAGGTTGGCCCAAGTACAAAATACGGCATGAGCACGGGGAGTCCGCCTGGTTAGTATCACGATGTGCGTGCGTGTTCAACCCGCGTTCCTCTTCTGGCGGTGAAAGGCATCGCCGCGGCCTGACCCCCGCGCCATGAGCCCGAACCATTAAGCCACGAACCCCATAACCAAAGCCTTCGCCCGAAGCCCATAGCCCGCCGCCCTAATCCCTAAACTCTAAGCACTAGCCACTGACCGCTAACCCCTCAGCCTTCCAGCCCTCGCACCCAGAGCCCTGGACCTTAAACCTTGAGCCATAAGCCCTCATAGATCACACCTGAACCACATGTCTTGGCCCCCCACGGCCAGGCCCACAAACACTAACCCATAAACCCCGCACCGTAAACAAAACAACTAAGCCCAAACCAAGACTCCTGAGTCATAATCCATAAAAGCCCTCAGCCCGAAACCCGAAGATCCCGAATGCCGAAGCCGTCCCGCTATGACCTAACCTCTTAGCGTTAAGCGCTCACCCCGAAGTCCTACGCCCTGCGCCCGAACCCATAGACTCTGGGCGCTGAAAGCCATCACGTAGGCCATCAACCACAGGCCCCAACCCTACTGCCCCTAAGCTCGGAACCCAAAACCCTCAGTGCTAAACCCTAAGAAGCCCCAAGCACATTCCCGCGCACCATCCGCGTCGCCACACAGGAACTGAAACTGGAATGGGGGCCCCAGCGACCCCCCGAAGCGCCCGATGTCCGCCAGGAGGCTCCAAGGGGCACCAGGTCCTCCTCTGATGTCCCCCATGTCCTTCTCATTCTCCTGCCCCCTGCCATCACCCGCTTCATCATTCATCTACACCTTGGGCTGTGACGGCGCCAGCCCTATATACGGTCGCGGGCTTCACCGCTTGCGCGGTTCGGCAACCCCGACTGGGCATCGATGCTGGATGGGCCGACGGCGCATGGAACGCGCATAGATGTGCAACATATACCTCCCATAACATCGAACCACGCGCTAGTTTTCCATCCCGGACATGTACAACTAAAGCAAATCAATTAATCACGATACACACAAAGAACATTACAGCAATCAAAAGAAAGAATGACCATAAATACCAAAACACAAATACATTTAAAATAGTACCACGCAAAAAAAACACAAACAATAAAAACGAACGCCAGAAACATTAAACACACAAAAACAAAAACAGTACCTCCCAACAACAAACAAAGTACCTTACAACAACAACACAAAACAACAACATATAGCAAACCCTACACCGTCTTCCACATAGGCTGCACCACATGAGCGCCAACGTCCAACTTACATCACATACGGCACGACATGGCTTGCAAGAAAACAACCCGTTTGGGACCAGCGTTGAGTGGAACTTCGGATGTAGGCTAAACCACTTGGCGTTGTAACGGGGCGAACACATGATTCATTCACAGCACGTGCACTTAATACCTACAATGTGACATCACACGCAAACGCAAATACAATGCACTGCGGTGCAACACTGCCATCTGCAACGCAACGCCTGGTCTCAAACGCTGTCCCAAATGGCATGCGCCAGACCGAATGGGGAACATGAGGCATCGTCAGAAGGCGAAGTTACGTATCAAACCAAAGGTGATGCCAGCGCGACTGCCCTCTCGCATGCTGAAAAAAAGGAGCACTGCCAACTTGTGAGAGGGAGGGCCGCGCTGCTGCACTAGCAGACGGGCCACGTTTCCCTGCGAGGTATTACCACTTCACGACCCACGTTGGCGTCAAGCCAGTGACAACCCACGTCATGCACCAGGCGAGCCTAACATGTGTATTGGGCCACTGTGCCTCACATGGCCCTGAACAAAGCAAAGCACACCACATCCTCATCCTCCCCCTGCTCATATCATACCTGACCCTCGCCTTCTAAACTGCAGAAAAGACGCTGAACGTGACAGATCGGAAAACTGAACACCCGCGAAAAATCGCAGGTTCACCCCGCTGGCCCGCGCGATGAGCGCGGGCACAAACATGGCGCAACAGAGCACTCACAGAAACAACAAGCCGCTGACAACTTTAAACTCCTGCAGCACACTGCCTGTATGCCTGGGGTCGGTCGACGCTCGCGAATGGCGAGACGCCGCGCAATCAGAACCACACATCTGGCTCTTCGGCTTCAAAAGGTCGCGGCTCGCGCTCCTTTGCCTCAAGCGCAGCCCATTCGGCACCGTGCTGGCGCCTGAGCCCGAGGCGAGCGATGAGCCTCATCTGACAAGGGCGTGACTACCATGTGCTCCCTCTTTGTAGCCTGGTCCGAATTAGTAATCCACGCAGCTGCGAAACCTAAAGGCCTGCCCTGGTGGGGGCGCGCAGGGTTACCGTATGACCGAAACGTGCGAACGCAATTGCGGTGGAGAGGGTTCGGGCAATGGATTTCAAAAAAGGTTGGGCCGCCCCGTACCAAATAATCTTGCACTTATGACCTATGTCAGGGAATCGGGCCGCCACGATCTCGTCTGCGCCACCGCCGCCCCCAGGCGGCGGAGGGGGAGGTGGCGGCGGCGGCGGCGGGGCGACGTCGACAGGGCCGACAGCTGCTTCCTCGATGCCGCCAGCGCCAGGATCAAGCTCTGGGCCGTCCCCTCCATCGATGTCGCCGTGGGAGCTGGCCGAGTCGTCAGCCTCGCCGACGGCCGCGACGTCGGGAGAATCAACGCTGCCCTTCGAAGCGGGGCAACCCAAGACCAGATCGCCAACCGTTGCGCGCGCCCAGCTGGTAGTTTCGCCTCAGGCCCCAGGACGCGCTGGCATGCTTCGGGGCGTGAGTGCCCGGGGTGTCCGAGCGGCGCGATGCAACGCCAACGCATCGGAAGGGAGGGGGCCCTGGTGGTGCACAACAGGCACCAAACCATCGAGTAGAAACCTGGATTTCTCTGCCGATGTCACCCCTAACCCCCCGCCATAGCACGCAACGGGAGGGAGGTGGGCTGATGGGCGCGCGCAACGGTCACAAGCGAGCTGGCCTAAGGCGGCGCCACCACGGGCCTCGCCAGCTGCTGAACCGTCGCCCTCTGACAAGGCGTCGGCGGCGTCGGCGGCGCCTCCCTCGCTGCCGCGCTCCTCGACCTCGCCCTCGTCGCCCTCGTCAGCCGCGCCCGCGGCGTCAACTTTCTTCGGCTTCTTCGGGGCCCAGACCGCGCGCCGCTGCTCCCCGTCGCCGTCTGCGGCCAACTGGGCGGACACCGACGACGGATCCAGGAGACCGATGTTACGCGGACCCTCCAACAGCACAGCAAACGCGATGCTCCATGCGACGTCCTTCCTGGGCTCATTCATCGCCACGCACTCTGTGGCCCACGCAGCAGGTGCCTTCGGGGGGAGGGGGGGGGGGGGGCAGAAACATTGCACGACAACGATACAGTCGCAAACACACACGCACACACAACAACCAAACGACACCTGACACGCCCTAGATAGTTACGTATCGCCACAAGCAGAAAGCACGCCTACAGTGACATGCCCATCAAAACTGGAACCAACGGCTCATCAACACATTGATATGTTGGGCACGCGGCAAGGCCAGACCTGCTTGCCAGCGCTGGCCCTGCAGCGTGCTCCTTCGCGCTGGTTCCAGCGCGGACGTGCATGGCTGAGAAATGCTTGGGCTGACACGATCACCACTGGCAAACATTGCTCCGCACTCTGATGGCTGCAAGGGGGAAGTGCACCACTCGTGCGCCTGCATCGGTCACCCAAACATGGCGTGCAAGACAGGCGCCGCAATAGCAAACTGAGGATGCAAATGGGGTGGGCTCATTGCAGAAACCCACGTGCCTTCAACTCTGGCAAATTGTAAAAAAAAAAAAAAAACAAAAAAAAAAAAAAAAGAAAAAAAGAAAAAAAAAAAAAAAAAAAGAAAAAAAGTAACACAAAAAAAAAAATAAAAAAAAAAAAAAAAAAAACAAAAGAAAAAAACAAAAAAAAAAAGAAAAAACAAAAAAAAAAAAAAAAAACAAAAAAAGAAAAAAAAAAAGAAAGAAAAAAAAAAAAAAAAAAACAGAAAAACAAGAAAAAAAAAAAAAAAAAAAAAAAAGAAAAAAAAAAAAAAAAAAACAAAAAAAAAAAAAAAAAAAGAAAAAAAAAAAAAAAAAAAAAAAAAAAAAAAAAAAAAAAAAAAAAAAAAAAAAAAAGCAATTCTTAATGCCGCGCCTGGATGTGCATCCGCTGGAAAGTCGGCCTGTAGGGCTTGAGGTACATCAAAGACACGTGGAAACACTCATGGTCAGGACCGTGGTGTCCAGCAGGCTCGTCGCCAGCATCTGGGCGAAACACCAGAAACCATCGTCCATCCTGCAAGTGCTTGCGCAATCCAGAATCCTTGGTGAACTTAGCCTTCATGCTTCGCAACACAGCGTTCCTGAAACCATGCAAGACCTTCCCATACGCTGAGCATGTGCAAACTCCCGCACCCCAGCACCTCCGCATGGTTTTCTCTCTCCTCGTCTCGTCGCCGATGGCATCCTCATCCCCGTGTCTGATCAGCTGGTGCCTTCGATGCCAAGACCCGCTGACGCCTGCAGATAAAGTAGTTCCCGTGGAACTCCGCGTAAGGCTAGACACAATTGCGGCAAATGAACCCTTCTCAGCAGCTCGGTTGTGGACGTCCACCTGCGCGGCGCCGCGCCTCGGGACACAAGTCAGCTCGCCCATGAGGTCGCTCAGCCGTTCGCAAGCTGCGAGGAAGCCAATGTCATCATCGCGGCAGCTCCCAGATGCACGAAACAACTCGCTGCGAGCCTGCCGCTTCAAATGAGCAAAATACTTCCCCAACAACACGGACTGCCCCTGCACGCTGCTCAAAGCCGCCGCAGGGTCAACCGACGTGGCGACAATCTTTTCGGCAAGCTTCAATTTCATATGGGTCGAATCGCCAGAACTAGTATCTGCCAGAGCCTTCATGAATGCATCCCGCTGCGCCGCACTAACCAAGCGCTCTTGCTCCCGCAACGTCAAGCCGAAGCTGGGAACGGTCGGGTTCACCCTGTGCGCCGCCGACGCGTCTCGGCCAGGACCCTGGTACATCGCCCGCTGCTCATCCGATAAAACTCGGTACTCGCCTGCCAGCCTTCGAAAGTCGCGCTGCCCCTCGCAAGACAACGAAACATACGCGCGCCAAGCTCCGCCCCCGCCGCGGCGCCGAATGCCGCCTCCAATGCCAGAACAAGACGCGGCCCTGGCCGATGTAGTCGATGTCTGCACCCCTGGGACGGCAAACTCCTGCGGGTGGAGGTTCCGTGAACCTTGCCTCCGAAGACGCATGAATATCCATTCCGATGAGGCTCGGTCCAAGTCCAGCGTCTTGACTTGAGTGCTGAGGACCGTTAGAACCCGCCTAATCGACGCGTGGAGTGCCTCAACGTTTGCCATGTCCACCCTGGCTGCGAGAGCTATACATATCAAGCGAAGTCTAGCCACGGGATCCGCCAGGCCGTTCACATCCAGAAAAGCCTTGGTGAACGAGTCCAGCATGCACGGCGTCTCCGCATAATCTCTAGCGATTTCCCCCGCAAGCCCTGGCTCGACAAGGAGCAAGAAGAGTTTGAACGGATATTTCTTGTGCTCCGACCTCTGAAGCTGTTCAACGAGGGCTCCACAACGAGACGCCAATCTGAATATAAACGCGTTGGTGCACTCCGTTATGTCATCGCTCCCAATAAGCGACCACATGATCGGCTGTTCAAACAAAGCAGCTATGGTCTGAAGGCACTCATCTTCCAAGGCGCACCGGGCAACTTCGACTATCCTGTATGTCCTGTTGACATCTGCTGGGTCGGCGGGCTGGGGTTGCGTCACCCTCGCCCTCGCTTCAGCTAAACGTTGTTCGTCCTCCCGCTCTGAGCCTGACATGCGCAGCTGCTTGTGAAGCAGCGTCGTCAAGGGGTGAAGCACCAACCTCATGATTACAAGATCTTTTGCAGGACTACACGTGACCCAAGCAAGCCCGATTCGGCGATCTTTAGCGTTCACCTCAGCCCACTTGGCAGCATCAACGTTGGTAGTGCGAGGGTCGCTTTTGTCCTGTCGAGGCTCAGCGGTCGGCTCTGCCTCTGGGGCGGGCCCTGCAGCACCTCCATCGCCATCCTCTTCGTCATCAGCCGCATCCGCATCATCAAAGTTGCCGTCAACAAAGGGCAAGAAGCGGTACGCCATCTAGTCGGGGCCGTCGACGAATCTGAGTACCCTGCGCGCGAGCCCACCGCGAGTAGGCCGCGCTAAGGAGGCCGTGACACAACTCCAAGCCCCCGAACTCGTCAACCGCATCGCCGCTTCCTGTCCACCGATGGCGAGGGAAACTTGTGAAGGCCTTGGATGTGAAACAAAATGCCATGCCCTCTGCCACCCACGACTTGATCTTGGCCAGCTTTGCATCCGTCAGATCGCCTGGCGGCATGTCGAGATATCCGCCACCGTGCCTCCTGGCACGTTGAGGCGTGTCCGAATGCCAAGCGCTGGCATGGTAGGGGGCAGGGTGGCTGATAGACTTCTAGGGAGCACCCCCCCCCCTCGGACACCACTGATCTGCGTTCGCTCCCCCTCTTTGGTTCGCGCCCCCGAGGCCACAATCCCTCGTGCAATGCGACAGACTCGCATTCCCGAAGCCAAGTGGGCCCGAAGATTGCCCAGGATGGCTTCAAGATGGCCCAGTTCGGCTTCAAGACGGCGGGGGATGATCTCAAGATGGCCCAAGCAGTCTTCAAGATTTCCCAAGAGACCTCAAAGAGGGCCTAACATGGCCCCAGGACGGCCGCCAAGAGGCCCCGAGGAGGCTAAACACATTGATTTGCATTTGTTTTTGAACGTGTTCAAGGTTCTCGCATTTTCGGACCAAGAACGGCCCAAGACGGCTCCTAGATCGCTCCCAGGCGGCCCAAGAGGCACCAAAGAGGTCCCCAAGACAACCCAAGAGGGGCCCCAGACGGCCCAAGTGGGCCCCAGCACGGCCCAAGAGGGGCCCCAGACTGCCCAAGAGAGCCCCAAGACCCCCAAGAGGGCCCCAAGACAGCCCCAAGAGACCCCCAGGAGAGCCCAAAGAGGGCCCCAAGATAGGCCCGAGTCGGCCCAAGACGCCCGAGACGGCCCAAGAGAGTCGCAAGACGGCCCAAGATGGGCCCAAGACGGCCCCAGAGGCCGTCAAGAGGACCCCCAAGAGGATCAAGGCGGCCAAAGACAGCCCCAAGACGATCAAAAATAGCTTCAAGTAGGCTGAATAAGGTTCAAGATGGATGGGTGCCAAGCGGGCCCAAGAGTCCCCAATGGGGCCTGCGCCGGCATTGTTTATTGGAAGAGGTGTACCATGTGACGCTCCATGCGTCACATGGGACACATGTGCCTCTGCCGCCCCATTTGGGCTGCCACCCATGTGTCCACATGGCGGCAGCCATATCGGGATACATGAGTGGGAGCCCGCATGGACGCATGGGGGGGGAATCCGAATGTGGACACATGGGTGGCGAACCAACCTTGGACACAAGGGTGGTCGCCTCGCCATCGCCATCACCACCACCCAGCCTCAAGTTAGGACATCCGTGCCCCCTCGCGCACCGACCACAGAAGCAGCTTGGCTGGCACGGTGGCGGGACGTGCCGCAGGCAGCTGGATATTTCAACATTTCTCGTGTTCTGCCAGTCGCCATTTGCAAACTTGTTCATACCGACAAACCTCTTGATCAAGTTGAGCCCACTCCTGCAAAACAATGACAGCGCCATCTTCCGATGAACGACGCAGTGGCGAGGTGGTAAACCACACTTCACGTCAATCCTCTCGAGGATTAAGTTCTTGAGCACGATCCTGAACGACGACATCCTGCCAGCAAACCTCAACGACAATGCGCAATGAACCATGCCAGATACTACGTCCTCCATCATCGCGAATGTGGACTTGTGGCACGTCGACGTGACGTGGATACCACAGAAGACGTGGAGGTGCTGCCAACCCTGCCGATCCTTTTGCATGACACCCCTCTCACATTTTATATTGGCTGACCCTTTGTCTGTGCAAACAATGCGAGAACGCTGAGCAAACTTGCTATGTGCTAAAGAAAGGCCCCATACCCGACGTAGTGCTGCCCGCGTAACTTCCCCCGTTGACCTGTCCATTGCAAGCAAGTTGTTAACGGTATCCCCAGAAATAATCATATACTTCGTAATGCCTTCAACCTCTCTTGAAACCAACATTGAATACGATGGCTGAATTTGCAGAAGCTTTGCGATGGCTGACTCGCTGTGTGCGTCCGCCAAGTACTTCGGCAAACGTTCTTGAATGACTGCGTCGCCCACGACCGCACCAGGAGCAAAGACCCCGAGAAACTCTAGCAAGTTGAATGCATCATCAGAGAGGCACGCGTCCTTGAGGTGCACGGGCATGGGCGTCTCGTCGTAAAACTCTGCCTCGACGTAGTGGAGGCAATTGATCGACTCGTTGCTTGCGAGCGCCTTTTCCAGACTGGCTCTGGAAATGCGGTCGGCCTGCAAGGTGCACTCCGCAAGCTTGGACATGTGTGAACGGGCAGCCGACGGGCTGCATCCAAGCGACTCTGCGATCGACGCCAAACTCTTGACGTGGTGGTCGGCGCACGTGAAATTAAACTTGGTGGCAGCAAGTTTGGCAACAAGATTGTCCCCGCTGCAAACGTGAACGCCAGCCTTCCCGAAATCTGCCAGCAGGTTCTTGAAAATAGGTCCCAGTGATGGCGAGAACACATATGGCACAACATCTGCAACCATGATGTCTTGCAACACACGGTCGGGGACCCGAGGTATGACGAAACGGGTGCGCTTGGGCGCAGATGGCTGCACCTCCGCGCTGCCTGCTGGCGGCGGCAAGGCTCTGGCAACTCTCGTTGGCGGCCTGCCGCGCTTCTTGGGGGCCGCCGTGGCTGCCGCGGCGCCCGCGGCAGGAGCGGGCGCCACTGGCGCCGGATCCAATGCATCCGCCGCGCGGCCATCTGGGACTGGGCCAGCCGCCAAGGCCAAGCCAGCGCCAGCAACTGGTGATGCGGCCCCGGCGGCGAGGTCCATCGACTCGATGTCAGCCCATTGGTCATGCGGCGGCCCCTCGGCGACAGCAAGTTCTTCCCACTGGTCCACCTCCATGGGCGATGGGGCAACTGAATTGGACAGCAGCGAATGTGCATACGTGGTCCAAAGAACTACGCTGAGCAACATTGTGGTGCTCTCGGCAAAACTGGCTACGGACACTACAACGGCCCCTGAAACCCCGCTTGCTTCAGCACGCCCCCCTCACACAGGCCAGCACCCCTCCTCGAGGGATGTCGGTTGCCCCGCCCAGGAGCTCTGCCCCTCGAGCATTGACAGTGGGAAGTGGGCGAATGGGGGCGATGGTGCTGCAAGCCGATGCGCCGCGAAACGCACGTGCATCCAAGGTTACCGCGATTGCCCTAAAACGCTCCAAATGATTTCCAGGGTGGCCCGAGGTTCCTGAGGGCTGCTCTAAGTAACTCCCATCTTCGACTGGGCAGCCCCCGCGACCTTCTCAACGCACCATCAAGCCATGACGGAGTAAAGCGCCATCGAGAAGATAACAAACCCAAGACCCGCATGGAAACCTACGCGACATGCACCCCCACCTCAAACAGCCACGCAAACCCTCATACTGCTTCGACCACTACATGTTGGCAGCCCTTATCGGGGCCGCGGTTCCAAGAAGCCCCTCCTCTCCAAATGCACCCGAAACCCTGGCCTAAGTGAAAGCGACCGCGCCACTCTGCCGCCGAGGGATAGGTGGTGGCAACCGGAATCGTGAGTGTACTACTAATAGGTAAGTGTGATAACGGTAGCAGTTGCATTTGGTACACTAGTCGTGGTAGTAATAATAGTAGTAGCAGCAGCAAGCAACAACAAGCAACACAAACCATATCACACATAACACCACTGGGCAGCAATCATAACTGCACTGCTAAGAGCCAGTAGCTGCAATATTAGCAGTGGCAATGGTAGTGCTAGTACTAGCAACAGCAGTAGCAGTAACCGCCTCAGGCTGATCCACTCTGCCGCCGAGACACCAACCAACGTGAGGGCGGCCCTGCCTGATGAAGTGGCGCGCGCTGGCGCAGGGTGGAGGGAGGGGGGGGGGGCTATTCGCAGCTGCACGTGGTTACGACGCAAAACTGAAAGACTGCCCAAACCATGCTGGCACACGATCGCACCCCATGCAGCCCCTGGGTGGACTGACGGACAATCAATGATGAGAGGCGCGCCATCGCGCAAGAACGCATCGCCGATGCATCACGGGCGTTAGAGCCACAATTGATGGAAAAAAGCAGGAATGATAATGATGAGCACGTGCGCGAACCATGTTGCAGCATGAGCGCCGACGAGAACGTGGCTGCGATCTTCGCATGTGAGAGAAGCACAACAGTGACGCCACACTGCACTGCGCGTGGCCAAACGGGCGACGCAACGAGCGACAACTGTGAATATCCACCGCATCAGCCCCAAACGAAGCTCAACACTCAACCATCACGACAGCGGCCGAGCGTGACAACGCAAGGCAAGCTGGCGGGCGCCAACAATGCCAACGAAATCGGGCGCCAAGAGGTCGCCTGAACACCGCAGAGCCACTGAAGCTCTGTTCTTGCGACGGCCAGTGCGGGCTGGAAAATGTCAGTCGCTCGCGTCGGGCCTGCAACAAAGAGCAGGCGCCGCGGGCGAGCGTATCAGTCTGCAACGCAGAGCCAGCATCCCGATGCACCTCAATCTGACTCATCTGACCCCTCGTTGCGGAAATTCATCGTCCCCTCGATCGTGTACGTGACCCTGTACTCCACGGAGGATGGCACACCAGGGAAGCCATCGCCGCCGTCTGGGCCAGACATCGCCTCGAACACAAGGCGGGTTGCGGACGTCATCGAGTCCATGGACTGGCACGTGTGCGTCACGACCTTCCTGCGCTTCTCCATCTGGAAGCGCGGCATGTGCACTGGCGCAGTCGACGGAACTGCCTCTGGAACGGCACCGCCCCCCGATGGCGCAACCGACGAAACTGGCTCTGGAGCGGCAGCGGCATCACCGTTTGCAGGCGCCCCTGCAGAAGGTACCTCAGCCGAGGCAGCCTCAGGGTCTTGCGATTCTATCAGGATGGGCAACATCGTGTCGCCGAAGACGTTTCCTAAGTGTAAGCGCTGTTGGGCACATAGGTGTCACTGAGGGGATGGACACATGGATCTGCGAGTCGCAAAAGGACAAGCGGAGACGGGGCTTTTCTCCGAGCCGCGACCTCGCGGGCACACGGTTGAAAGCGCCTAAGCCAAAGTGGCTACGCCACGGGGGCGGGGAGAGATCCAAAGGGACCAGAGGGGGAGAACGCGCCGCGGGCCCTCAAGGGCCTTGGGAAGACAGCGGGACCAATTTTCGTGAATCGAACACCGTCGCCGTTATATATGAGGAACGCCGGGCAAGAGTCGTCGAACGGGCCGCTCTCTTCCTCCTCCTCCCCCTCCTCCTCCTCCCTGCGCTGGCCGGGCAGGCCGCCAGGCCTCGAAGTTGAGCGGGGCGGTATGCGGGTCGGGCGCCGGGCCGTCGCCGCCGCTCCGCCGCCGCTGCCGCTGCTCCTCTCCGCCTCTCCTCCGTGCTCCCCTCTACCGCCTCTGCTCGCCTCTCCCCCCTCCTCCTCCTCCTCTGCCTCCTCAAACCTCACCTTAGCTCCCTCCGTGGTCACCGCCTGAACCTTAGCATGCTCGCTCAAAACCCTCTTCGAAGCTCCCCGGGACCTCGATTTTAACGAGAGATTGAGGGGCCTTTCGTCCACGTGGCCCTCTTCATCGATCAAGCACAAAGTGCCGCGAGTCAGCACGTCGTGCAAGGCAGCATTGCCGCGACTAGGGTCGATCTTAGTCAAAGGATCAGCCGGCATCATGCCGTGAGGGAGCCACCGAACCTTCGATCCGATATTGCTCAACGAATCTCGAATAACCGCCATTTCAATGGCATTGCGACGACCCGCTCTCGATCCGGCGCTGTTCTTGGACAGCGTATCGAATACGCTCTTAGCGTCCACCACGGACAGAGATGAGGCCGAGTCTCCGATCTCGCAATCACGAGCCAGAATCACCGAGAAGGGCCCCTGGGAGGCCATCCAGTCGGGACGCTGAACGCCCCCAAAAACCACATCCCGCCACATGATCTGAAGCCACTGGGCTTCCGCCACAGCTCCAGAGAGTGCCAGAGTCTCAGCTGCGATCGTGCTGGCCACAACTCTCTTGAGCCGCTGGCTACGCCACGACAGCAGGCTCACTCTCGCACGGCGGTTCTCGCGAATGGCACCATCCGCCGCAAACGCGAGCCATCCAGCCTGAGCGCCCCCCCGGCGAGCGGATCCGGGACCTCCTGCGTCAGACGCGGTAACAAACGTAGTAGCAAGGGGATCGAGGGGCCAAATCGCAATGTGCTGGGAGGCTGAGGCACGAAGAAACTTGACTGCCTTATTCGCCATCAGGGCGTCCTCGACTGTCGGCTCAGGCAAAGCGGCCGCCAACAGCGAGGCGCTGCCGCAGACATCTGGGCGCGATTCGCGCGCCAGCCACTGGATCTGGGCCACGGTCGTCCTGTGAGACGAAATTTCCGCGGCAGTCAAGGCGCTCGAGGTCTCCCCTCGGCGATGCTTGTCAAGGGCAATGGGGGTCAATTGCTCACGGACGTATTTCTCCTGATCAACGATTATCTTCGTTCCCTTCTGCTGTATATGCCGCCCCGCATAGTCAGCCTCCCCCTCCTCCCATTTACCGAACTTGAAGCGCTCAAAGAGGCGCTCCTTCAAACGCGAAAGCACCTTAGCATCTCCGGAGACGATCAAATCGTCCACCTCAATGAGCTCAAGGGACTGAAGCCGACCGGAGGCGGACCTTTGCAGCCAGAGACATGGCTCTAGAAGAGAACGCTGGAAACCAATCTCACTAAGATATTCCGCAAGGGTTCTATGCCACAGCAATGGGGCATCATTGAGGCCGTATACCGGCGCCACAAGCTCGATTAGGGTTTCTCCGGGCAGCCCGAGGCCAGAACATGCCTCAACATAAATCGCTCCCCGGGGCCGGACCAACTTATTGCTTTGGCAGAACGCGTTTTTCGCGTCCGCGATTCCCAGGGACCATTCCATGGACGCTATCACCTGGAGCACAAGCATTATCGACTCGGATTGTGGGGTGGGTGCGTACACCTGGAGGGTATCACTGTCGGGGTCCTGGTGCCCCTGGACGCACCACCTGCTCTTCGCGGTGGGAGGGTTGCCGACCCCCTCGGAAGGCTTAAATCTCCTGACCATCCGCGAAGACAAAATACGATCCGGGTGACGCCGTCGCGTCAAGCGCGACTCCTCTAAGCTGAGGACGCGCGCCGCCCCGGAGGCTGTCATGGCCGCCCATTCCTTAGCATCTGACGCCACGAAACGCTCTCTCTCCTCCGGGCTCAGGTTTTTCAACTGGACCTCGGCACCTCGTCGAGGCACGGGCGGACTGGCGAGCCCTGAAAAACAATCCGGCAAATCAAGGAAAAAGGTACCCCCCTTATCGCAAGCGGCAAGAGAGGTGTCGCAAGTGAAACCTCGGGCCAGCAGCTCTTCGCACAACATCCGATCCTGATCGAGATCCTCATCCCCCCCGAGGTCCTCAAATCCCACCAGTCCCAGGACTGGTTCCCCCGTGACCGGATGTGGGTGCCAAGTAGGCTGGGGCCAGTCGCCTTCCCCTGGAGCGTCCGCCCCTCTCTCCCCAGACGGAGGGGGAGACCGGCTCCGACGACTCTCGGCCGTTCTTAAAACCTGAGGCTCCGCCCGAGGTGCGAGCTCCCTGCCGCGGTCCCCGATGACCGAGCCAGAGCCCGCCGTCGCTCGAGAGGAGGAATCTGCGCCGGCGCCCTCGCGCTCGGTCACCATCCTGGCAACTCTTCCCGGGCCGGAAAGAGACTCCGCAGGAGTAAGATATTGGCCAGGCGCACGCACAGGAACCGAGGGCGGTGGAAGTCCCCAACTGGTCCTCACCGCTGCCCTCTCTCTTTCCAGCTCGGCCGTGCCGGAGGAGCTCTTGAACCCCCCCCTTCTCCGGGACGGGGCAGGGGCCCCCTCGGGAGCGCCTTCCGCCGGCCTTCGCGGGAGCCTCGCCGCCGGCTCCTCGGGGGGCTCAGAGTCGGAGTCGACCGCAACGACCTCTGGGGGCTCGGGGCCAGGGACGCGTCGGCCCAAGTCGATGGGCCGGGGAGGCGGGGCCGGAGCATCCAACGCTCGACGCAGGTCCTCGGGCAGGGGCTCATACTCCGAGATCTGCCTGGGGAACGTGGACCCCTACCCGACTCCCCCCCTGCCCCCCCCCCCCTCGACAACAAACCCCCGCCCCCCCCCCACCCCCACCCAAACTCCCACCCCCGCCCACTCCCCCGACCCCTCCCCCCCCCCCGACCCACCCACCCCGGACCACTCCCCCCCCGCCACCCCTCCCCCCACCCACCCCGGACCCCCGCCCCCCCTCCACCCCCCCCCCCCCCACCCCCCCCCCCCCCCCCCCCCCCCCCACCCCACACACCCCCGACCCCCCCACCCCCCCCCCCCCACCCCAACCGCCCCCCCCCCAACCACACCCCCCACCCCCCCACCGAAGCAGGTGCCGCCGGGGCCTCCACTACGGCCGGCGGGGCACCTGGGGCCCTCGCGGGCCTCCGGACCTCGCTTTCCGGAGCGCCCAGGTCGCCTGGGACATCCCAGGCCTCAGGGGGGGAGGACCCTCAGCAGCAACATCCACCGCGCCCACTCGCTTCCCCGGGTTTCTCAACTCCTGCCGAAGTTGGTCAAACCGAGGGTTGTCGAGCAGCTCCGCGCCCAATGCCTCAGGCCGCGTGGCGGGGCGGATCTGCTCGATCGAGCATTTCAGCAGACGGTGGCGCATGGCCACCCACACCGTGCTGCGGGCCTGGAAAACCACGGCCCCGGGGCCCGTCCAGCGGTCTCGCTGCAAGTCGTGACTTCGGTTGGCCGAAGTGATTTTCCTCCAGACGTACACCCATTCCCCCAGCTGGTAGACCTTGTCCACATGTCGGCGTGCCTTAGACGCCTCGGCGAGCCGATCACGGGCATCATGAGCCGCTAGGGCCCGCTGCGCTTCGGACCTCAATTGATGAGCCCGAGCGATAGCTGCTGCCGCCGTGTCTTGGTCCACGGCACTGGCCCGGAGATCCTCGACCCCAACATCATCCACCGCGTCGTCGCTCAGCATGGACCTCGGGACCCGGGGGTGTTCCCCGAAAACCATCTGCGCCGGGCTGTACCCTCCCCGGTGGAAGGTACGGTTCTTGCCTGAGACCACCTCACAAAGCAGCATGTCCACCTCCTGTCGGCTCGTCGGGGTGGCCGACAGAGAGGCCCGAGACACAGCATTCTTCACGATGCCACCGTGGCGCTCGCACTTGCCATTAAAATGGGGTGAATTGGCGGGTATCACCTGCAAGTAGATTCCGTGATGTTCACAGCCTCTCGAGAAGCTCGCTCCGAATTCGGCGCCGCCGTCGGAGAGAATCATCTCAGGAAGGCCGAACGGACGAATCCACCAGCGGGCGAGAGCCGCCCATGCCGTCGCCGAGCGGTCATCCTCTAAAAGACAGCACTGCTGGTAGCTGGTGCCATGGTCCACCATATTGAGAACCGGTAAACTTTCACCCTGGAACTCAAGGTAAAAGAGATCAACTGACAACAACCGGTTGAATCGATACGTTCGGGAAAGATGGGCCTTTCTTCGCCAGTAGGGACGGGAGTGTGAAGCACAGTGAGGGCATTGAAACTTGTGCTTCACCCAGTGAAGAATCTCTGGTCGAGCCCCAGCTATCCGAAAGGTCCAGACGAAGTCATCCAACATAGGATGGCCGAGGTTCACGTGCAGCTTCGAGATTTCTTCCTGGAGGCCCTTGGCCACGTCCTGGGGGTTCCCGGGGGACCGGACCGGCTGGGCAGCCGCCTCTTCGTCTTCGGAAGCCGGGGCACCAGCGCCATCAGCCTCTGGGCCGTCGTCGGGCCGAGCCTCGAGACCTTCGGCGCCAGAGGGGAAGACTGGGGCGCTCAAGCTGGCCTCACGCTGCCACAGCGCTGACTCGAGCCCGTTCGCCAGCGCCGCCACGAGCTTGGAAGGGTAGCGCTGCGCCTTGCGTGTCCTGCTGCCCCCCTCCAGGGGGAGATGCTCGTGCTGCCCAGTGCACCTCCTGCCGCACTCTTCCAGAAAGGCCCCCTGACTGGCCAGGAACCGGGTCGGTTTCTTAGAGAGGGTCCCCGGGGCCACGGAGAGGCCGCATCGGCACTGGTCCAAAACTCGGGAAACCACTCCCGGCGAGGACGCGATCACCTCCACGCACTCCAGTTCCCAAGAGCTGGCCGACTCGGGATGCTCAAGCACGAAGTCTCTCCCGAGGGACATCTGGTAAGCCGCTATCTCGCAGCACAATTGCATGAAGGCGAGACCCTTACGCTCGGTCTCGTCCCTCTCGCTCTGGCCCATGCGGTCCCAATTGCTGGCGAAAGCGACGCTGAAAGCTCGACGCACGGGCGACATCGAGATGCATTGGGGTTGGTCCTTCCTAATCAAGTCCCACAGCCTCTTGATCCCCTCCGGGGTGTCTAAGTCCCAGCCGGTCTCGGAGTCGACGGCGGGAGACACCCGATACCCTCTCTTGGCCAGAAGGGCCGAAACTCGAACGGGGGAGAAAACTTCGAGAAGGGAAGTCCCTCCTCTCCGGGCCTCGGACGAGATGAGCTGACGCCTCCTCCAGGCGTGCTTCTTGTCAACCCCCGAGCCATCTAGGGCCTGAAGGGCTGCCTGACGAACCTTGCGTGGAACTGTGGGGGCCTCCAGCTCTTCCGAAACCCCTGCAAGCCTCAGGGCCACGAACGCGTCGGACTCCACGACGTAGTACCGACCAGCCCCCTTAGCTCCCGGACCACAACTACCGGCCTCCCGAGCGGCCGATCGGGGCACGCTATCCGCTAAGCTGGTGGCATCGTCGCTCCGAGTCCCAAGCCCGCTGAGGCCATCTGAGGCCGCGACCCCTCCGGGCCCGCTCTGAGGCCCAGGCCGACTAAGGCCTGCTGAGACCGTGACTTGCCTCCTCGCTCTCTCCTCATCCTCCTCACGCTCCTCCTGATCCTCCTCCACCCTGGACGTCCAGATCAATCGAGCAGTCCGAAGCCTTTTCCTGGCTAAGTTTCTTACCCAGCTCTCTGTAGCAGACGTGCCGCCACAACGAGTCTAGCAGAACAGAACCTTCGCGGCGGACCCTAATTCTGTGAATGCCAGCCGGCATGAGGCTCCTGGGCGGCCGACCGCCGCTCTTGCCCAGAGCCACTCCGACAAAGAAAGCAAACCGATCCGTCGCTCCGAGAGTCCGAGAATGCCATCCGAGCTCGTCGCTGACATGATCGAGAGAGACCTCTCGAGCCCCGATCCGATCCCAGATGCCCCGAGCGCGTCCCGGGGCAGAGGGCCCGTCACGGACCTGACGATCGCGGACCATCTGGACCGAGAGATCGTGGAGGACCAGATCGCTGATCTCGGACGGGGCGAGCTTGCCGATCGATCGCTTCTGATCTATCTCGGGCCAGTCTCCTAGCGCCGCCCAGGAGCTCCTCAGAGGTGCGGGTTCCCCTCCAGGTCGTGCTCCTCCTGCGGCTCGGCTGCCGCGTGGAGAGCTGCCGCGTCCGCGGCCCTGATCCGGCGCGCCAGGCGCATGATCTCCTCGTCGCTCATCGGGCCCGCCGGGCGCACTGGAACCGTCGCAAGCCCCAGCTGGACTTCGGCGAGTTGCTCTGCCATCACGTGCATCTGGTCGAGCAAGGTCTTCATTTGGTTGGACTGCAATTGCTGTGCCGAGAGAGCCGAGAGCGGCGGCGGCATCCTCCTGCCCGGGACGGGCGGCGGCGAGTGCGCCGGAGGCACGGCACGCGTCGCCGGAGGGCTCTTCACCGCCGTCGGCGGCACGCCCGCCGGAAGGTCGGACGGCTCGAGCACCGACATCCTGGACTGGATGAGCTTCCTCGCCTCCTCGAGCTCCGAGGGGTTCGGGCCGCCCGAGCCGCTGCTGGTACCCGGGGCCCACTTCGGGCGAGCTCCCGGGGCGGTCGGGCGCGGGGGCTCGTGCGGCACTGGCGCTGCCGCCCAGGGGCCGCCCTGCGAGTAGCCGTCCACCATGCTCTCGCGCTCCGCCTTCTCGAACTCCCGCTTGGCCTGCTGCGCCGACTCCTTCTTCGCGGACCTCGCCTGCTTCTTCGCCTCCGCTGACGCCTTCTCGGCCGGGGTTTTGTCCCGCAACGACAACCCCCTGTGGTCCGGAGGATCTGTTTTTTAGATCCTGCGCTTTTCATCACCAGGATCTATTTTTCTATGTTTTTATGTCAGGATCTATTTTATCACTTGGGATCTATTTTATCACTTGGGATCTATTTTATCACTTGGGATCTATTTTCATATTTTTTGATACGAGGCAGCGAACATGAAAAATATTGTACTTTGCAAGATTTGTAGGAAACCAGGATTCCGCTTTAAAAACGGCGACGCCAGTGCCATCTTCAGCAATGGCCCGAACATATATCAGTAACAATGAAAACAAACAATATGGCAAATAAGGGTGGGGACATTGGAGGGAAAAAAGCTGCACGACGGGATGGAATGGGGACGGGGGGGAGGAAGTGGAGGATGCCCTTCCAGGATAGGGCAATCTGTTTTGCATTGGGCGCACGTGTCCCAAAGGCCCCGAAGAGGGCCCCAAGATGGCCCAAGAGGCGACCAAGACGGCCCATGGAGGACCCCAAAACGGCTCCAAGAGGGGTCCCGAACAAGGAACGCGGACCGACAATGCGAGTTTTCCGCCCCAAGCGCCCCATTGGATGAGGCCCCAAGAGGCTCGAAGGAGACCAAGAAAGGCCCTCGAGGTCCCGAAAAGATGCCCAAGGGGCTTCCAGATTGCTTGTACGCTCCTGAGAGGCCTCCCGCGAGATCCAAACGAGCATCCAAGAGGCTTCTGGTCGACCCACAACCCAAGCACGGTGGCGGGATAGGCCGAAGGCCGCTAGATACGGACGCTCAACCACGCGAGGCGACGCCGTCGCCATCGCTGAAAGTCATACTGTTCCTCATTCTCCTCCTCCTCCTCCTCCTCCTTCTCCTCCTCCTCCTCCTCCTCCTCCTCACCCTCCCATCCCGCCCTCTCCCCGGGGAGGTGCCCCCCTCGCGTCCGAGCCCGAGCCCGAGTGGCCGTCGGCGGTCTTCGGCGGCATTCGGAAGCGTTCGGCAGCATTAGGCGGCCCTCGGTCGGTTGGAGTCGGGATCTCGCGAGTCGGTGTGGGTGGCATCGGTTTTTCCTCACAGTGCGGAGGTCGAGAGCTGAAAGCAGAGGGTCGACGTGCGCGCCAGCGGCGAGCGTGACGTACAGTCACGAACAAAAAGTTCTGCACGGTGTTTAAATAGAGCCACGTGCCATCACGCACCATACGTCTTCGTTGTCGTCGGATCGTCCGTGTGTTGCGTCTTCGTCGCCACCGTCGTCGTTGTCGTTGCGTCCCTCCCCGTGGTAGCTGCACGCCGCCCTCCCGCCATCCAGGTTCCGTCGTCGTCCGTTCCCGTCCTCAGCCTTTCCCTGCATGCATCCTTCCCCCCCGTCGTCCCTTCATCCTCCTATTTCTCTTGGTTCCCGCGCCCCACACTCCCCCTCCCATCATTCCCCTCATCATTACATCATTTGGCTCTGGGTGCTCCGCACCCGTGGCTCGATTGACAGACGGCGCAAAATGCGCTGCTGTGGCCTCGCTAGGTGCCCTCGTTCCAAACAAGGCTGTCCTCGTAGGGTGGCTGCGTGCCATCCTCAAGGCGCTCGTCAATCGGCGGCGGCGGGTCTACACCGAGCCTCGCAACCTCGTCACGGAACTTGGCTCCTCCACTTTTTGCGGGGTGGCCAGGGATCCAGCGACCACGCTCCTGATAGTCAACCGTATCCGCCGTAGCACCGTCCAGCTGCTGGATCGTGTGCTTGTTATTCTGGGCGAGCCCCAGTGGGGCTTTTGCCTTGGCAGAAATCGCGAGCATGATGGGTGCGCTGAGATTGCTTGTGCTTGGCCCCGCATCCGTCAGATGATCTGCTGATGGCGGCTGCGGGGTTGCTTCTGGCGGCACCGTCTCTACCACCGTCGGCGTTGGACCCTTCAGGATGGCATCCTTCGGCGGCGGCGGTGGCTTCTCAGCTGGCTCGGATGAAGCTGGCGCTGCATCTGGGTCTCCATTCGGAGAGGCGGGGATGTACACAGGGACGTCTTCCGCTTCAGGGTCAGGCGGGTGCGCTGCCGACGAGACGCGCGGTGCCTTCTGTTTCGGCTCGTCTTCGTCATTCAGCATCCTGAAACGGTCGCGCCTCTCCTTTGAAGGTCGATCGGCTTCGGGCGGATCTCTATCAAAATCGGGATGTGCAAGATGTGGCTGCGGCGGTAGTCCTGTGGGAGGTGGTCTATGTTGAGTGTCACCTTCGGGTGCATGCTCATCTCCAGTTCGCCCCTGGAGCCCCCCATGGGTGGTGTGTATCTGGCTAGGGCCGCGCGCACGGTGCACTGTGATAAACGACTCGAGCCGCGAAGCTGCTGAGGACCCAAAATCCGAACGCACGAAATCGAGCCTGCAATTTGCATCCGCCCAAGCCCAAACCCTGAGCCGCCCGAGTCTGATTTCAGTGATTCGTTCGGGGTGTGTTTTCGAGAACGAGTGTTTCCGCTCGCTGGAACAGTCCGTGCTCACGTCGGCGCGGCTGTGCTACCAACAGCACCGCGTGGTTGCTGTGCGTAGATTACCAACGCACCAGGCATCCAAGAAAACATAACTGCTGCAGCCATCGCTGCATCGGAAGACTGCGCCCACACACGGACTCGCCGACCACACCTAGTTGAAACACGTGCAGCGGCATGACCGCGTGCGCATGGCAGTCCACCGACAACGTTAAAGCAACGCAGACAAGGGCTGGCTCTCCCAACGGAGGTGTAGCCCGCACCATGCCCTTCATCACACAGATGGGCTTCGAACTTAATGAGGTCTCACGCAGGCCACACAACTCCTACGCGGTCCTACGCGCCGCGTAGGACCGCGTAGGACCTCATAGGACCCCACAGGGCCCACCATTATGAGTTACAGCTGCACTGCCGTCGCGGCGACCACTCGCGCGTGCCTTGTGAGACCCCAATAGTATGAAGCACAGCTGGTGTACCCGCGCGTGCAGTCCAAGCATGGATTGATCCCCCCGGGTTCCATTCACTGCTGATGCCCACCCCCGTTTAGCATATGTTGAGCTGGGGACATATGTCGAAGTACTGCGCATGCGGGACATTACTGCATTAATTAGCAACTAGCGAGTGCGAAGGGAGAGACTGAAAAGTGCGCGGCAATGGCATTGGCAATTGGCAACGCCTCCAAAACACTCCTCCCTCCTCCTCCCTCATCCCCCTCGTCCTCCTCCTCCCTCCTCCTCCCTCCTCCCTCCTCCTCCCTCTTCATCCTCCTCCCTCCTCGTCTCCTCCTCCTCCTCCTCCTCCATCCTCCTCCCTTCGCATCCTCCTCGAGGTTCAAGCGGTCCTATGGACAGCCTAGGACCACGTAGGACCCCACAGGACCCCTCCGGGGACCACATGGCCCCGCCAGGGACCGCAAGAGCCCGCCGGGGACCACACCAAGCCCACCTGGGCCTTCCACAACTACCCTGCCGTTTCGCTGCATGCCTGTTATCCTCTACTAGGTCTTTGTGTTTCTCTAACAGCTCGTGTGCCACGTTGCCACGCAGCGTGCCTGCAAAAGCCAATGCATTCTTAAAACTCCATCGGGTAAAAAGCCGAAGCGGCAGTTGATTCAACGACGCACGCCGCAATGGCCTTGGCAAACTCATCTGGATATGCTGCAGAGTCCACCAGGGCGTCGCGATTGCCTTCGGTCGAGGACCCAGTCTCGATGTACAGCTTGGTTCTCGATTGTGCCCCACCACCCGCATCGCCGCGGCGCGCTTGCCTAACCAGCCGAGACATCGCTATGCTCGCATCCAGGTTAGTGTACAGCTCGAGCTGCTTCTCGGAAGGCGCGCCGAACTGGTGCAGCGATGTAGTGTATCGCTTGCCATTCCCTGTCACTATCGCATTGCAGATCCACGGCACGCGGTACAGCAGGCTATTGAGTGGCTGCTCGATGCCGAAATTGATTCGCTTCACGTTACAAAGCAACAATAGCCACGCCACTACAACCGATCCAAAGTTTGCCGCCGTGGACTTGGCGACATTCTCCTGGCCAAGGATGGACCAGCCGCGCATCTCCCTGGAGTACGCACCCCTGCAAAGAAACGATAACCACGTCTTACACTCTGGGCTGAACCAAGCGAGTCCATCTTCGACGATCGATGCGATGATCCATGCACAGTAGAATACACCGACTAAGGTGGTGATGTCCTCTGATTTATCATCCTCCCTGTCAAACGTGATTGCAACCATGCCCACACTGCGAGCGAAATGTGCTGCTGAACCCTTGCCAGAGAAGATCCGCCAGCCCATTGGGGCGTCCAGGTCAGAGGAGCGCATCTCGTGCAATCAAAGCATCGTTTGCATTTGTTGGAGGGAAGCCACTGCTGGAATCGCAGTTGCTACGTGTGTCCGTTTCTGGAGTCAGCGGATGGCGTCAGCCTCCCATATCAGTCCGAGGTGCGTCTTGCGCGGCACAGACCATGTCTGTAGCTCTGCCTCTGCCAGACGCACCGCAACAGTAGGATCGATGCCTAGCGGAGTTAATGCTGCCTCCTCGCTGTAACCTGCTCGGGCAGCGGCGGCTCTGGCTGACGACGCTATCCACTCTGGCACGCCAGGTGCATCGAGGTGCTCAGGCAGAGCCATGGCGGCTACACCAGGGGCGCGGGCGGCGAGTACACAAACTTGCTGAGCCCGAGCCTTGACAGCAGTCCGAACACTTTGAAAATGCGAAACTCGAACTTGGTTTGATGTGCGTGTTCGGCGGCCGACCTCAGTGTTACATTTAGGGACTCGTCGAGCCACGTTGCGTAAAGCCACGGATTCCCATGCCACCTGATCCTGTCAAACGGGGCAACAACATGCGGGGGGGGGTCCCAAGGCACACAACGGTTAGACACCAATTGAACACATTCTGTTTTACGTAAACACATCAGGTTTTTATCAACAAAACGTAATAGTTAGATGCCATGCCCCCCCAGGATTCATCGCACATGCTCCCGAACTTTCGTGTTTATTACCCTCACGCCCTCGACGCACTGCCTCCCTAGTGCAGCTGCTCTCGTCTGCCGTCACTACCCCCATCGAGTTCGCCAGCTTCGTCCTGCGAGTTCCTATGGGCGGCGCCACAGGGTCCTACGAGGTCCTATGGGCTGCGTAGGGGTGCGTAGGTGTCTGGATGGTTTCACGCACTGCATGCGGGCGCCACTCGGGGACGGCGTCCGGGGACTGCGCCCGGGGAGGGGACGCACGGTCCTACGACCCCCTACGCTACCCATAGGACCTCGTAGGACCTCGTTCCGTGTGCACTGGCGTTGACATCGGGGGCGGGGATGATGGGCGTGCCATAGAACCCTTCCCCCGTCATGTTATGTGCCGCGCCCAGCCTGTCGACCAAGTGCATGCTGAAATGATACTTCGGCACGAAAGCAATGCCCGCGAGTTCCGAGCGAGCAAGGTGGAGCATCATCAGGTCGAACACCCTTTGACACGTCTGCTCTGCAACTTTCATGGGCGCCTCTTTGAGAGTTTCCATCAACTCAACCATGGCCTCGCCACTCTTAACTAAGTGGCCGTAGTCGGGGACATTCTGGCATACCGTGAGACGATCCAGCGCAAATTTCATCAGGCAGTATGTCTGGTGTGCTTTGAATTTCATTGGACAGCCACAGTGTTTCCCCGACTGCATAATGGACGCGTCTGGCTCCGCCCCCCTCTCCACTCTTCCTCTTCCGCTCCTCCGGCTCTCCTCTCCTCACCCTCCTCCCCCCCTCTCTCCCCCACGTCCCCATCTCATCGCCTTTCTCCCCCTTCCTCTTCTCCTCTCCCCTCCTCGTTCTGGCGCTACCTCCTTCCCCACCCCTCCCCCTCTGCTCTCCTTCTCCTCGCTCCGCTGGCTCTCTCCTCTGGCTCTCCCCTCCTTCCTCCGCTCCTCCCCCTCCCATCCCGTCTTCTCCCTCGCCCCCTCTCCCCTCTCTCGCTCCTTCCCCCTCACCCTGCTCTCCCCGCCCAAAATCGAGGAAGTGAGCTCCCAAATCCTATCAGATTGTTTGATATCATTTCTGTTTTGCCACTCGGACATGTCGGCACTGAGTTTCTTGATGCACGTTTCAATCTTTGTACTTTTTTGGCCACGTACTTGCCATGGGTTCGCTATGATTATACGCCACAGAACACAGGACGCCCACCGCTGTATGGGGCCATAGCACAGTGTATGTAACGCGTCAACACCTAGATGAGTGCACGGTTCAATGCCTGTCTCATTCCCGAAGATAGGATTGCGTCTGACAACGAAGCCCTCCCTCGCACCCCCAGCATCATACCGAAACCTCCAAAACACGATGTTGACTGGGAGCTCGCAATCAAAAAAATCTTTCACGCGATGGAGCGTGCGTGATGGCACAAGCACGTCGCCCTTTCGGAGGTTGCATATCGGCAGATGCAGGTCGTCAGTCATGGTGTACCCCCATTGCTTATCCCCCTTCTTGTACGCTGCGTTGCGCATGATGGCTGTCCGCTCTGCCTCTGTTGTCACACGTACGTGCTGCTCATGCGATGCGCACCACTGCTCGTAGTCCCCTGGCTTATGTGTTTCCCATGGCAGGTCATCTGGCTGGACATTGGAGTAGAACGCGTGCATACAATTTTTTGTGCACGCACAGTATGGACACGGACCGTGTGTGGACGTAACTGTTGGCATGCCGTGTGTTTTGTTTGCGTCCGCCCAGTCCCCTTTCACCCACACCACCGCGGCTCTGAAACCGAGCGCATCACCATGCTTCGCCCGTAGGCGTGATATTGCATGGTCGTCCCCAACACAAGCCCCATCAAAATGAAAGCGCGGGCGGACACCATCCTCCAAAACTTTTAGTTGCCATCGAAAGTGCTCCAGAATCATCCATATCGAGCACCAGCCCCTACACCCGCACGAGCATAATGTGTTCTGACGAACGCTACACAGCAAGTGTCTCTTTTGAGTACTTACATTGACGAGCCAAAAGCCAACCACTGAATCCGTATTGCAGTGCAACGGTGATTGGTAACGAACTCCGTCCGTGTATAGTGCCAGCGGGATCACAGCCCCATCACCACCATGCGTTGCCACTATTTTGTTTTTACTGTAGCACTCGGGCCAGTCTGCGGAGGCAACCTGATCTAGCAACCCGGGGTTACACCGAACCTCGTCTGCAAGCGATTCGTTCACAAGAGAAAGCTTGAACGGATGCTGGTCGTGTTTTTTTTTTTTCCGACAGGCATATGCAGGTACTCAAACTCGTTATACACAGGGACGAGGCTGTCTAAGTGGTGTTGATACTTACCACTCCGGTGGTTTGGGTGCATACCGTACTCCCCAAACGGAGCACCCAGTACACCCGCATTGTCTGCATGGCGACATGCGATGCTAAAATCTCGGGCTGGTAATTTCCCAAGAGCCCACAAAGACTGTAAATGGTGAAATAACGCATGGCCCGCGTGCCTCATATCCTGGAGATCACGCTCGACGTCTGCTCGCTGGCAAGCTGGCGCAGTGTCGAGCAGCTCTAGAAACCGCCTCTTCTTAGCAACGTTTGACATGGCAACGGCAGGAGCTGGCAGGGGTACACAAAACAGGGGCGCCGCCTTGACCCCAAATGCCAGCTACTGCGTTACACGACCCTCCCCCCAGACAGTGCAGACAACACAGTGTGCATGTTCGAAAATTCTGTCTCATCATCCTCATCCTCGTCCTCGTCCTTCTCCTCCTCCTCCTCCTCCTCCTCCCCCTCCTCCTACTCCTCCCATCCCGCCCTCTCCCCAGGGAGATGCCACCCCGTGTCTGTGCCCGAGCTCGAGTGGCTTTCGGCGGTCTTCGACGGCATTCGGAAGCGTTCGGCAGCATTAGGCGGCCCTCGTAAAAAAAAAAAAATTGGGCACTCGTAACCTCTCCAAAAAATAAAAAAAAAAAAAAAAAAAAAAACAAAAAAAAAAAAAGAAAAAAATAAAAGAAAAAAGGAAAAAAAGAGAAAAAAAAAAAAAAAAAAAAAAGAAAAAAAAAAAAAAAGAAACAAAAAGGCCCTCGGCGTTTTCAAAGAATCACAAAAATCAACAAAAAAAAAAAAAAAAAAAATCAATCAAATTTTCAGCTGGGGTCGGGTTCTCGCGACTCGGTGTGGGTGACATCGGCTCGGCTGCTCGGCATCAGCCTTGTATCGCATCGCATCGGCTCGTCTCTTCTCTGCAGCTGGACCCGCGCAGCTGCCTCGTATGTGTATGCCCTCTCGGCGAGGGCCACCAAGCCGCGCGTGAAACGCGCGCGAAAAACTTGAAACCATCCGTGTGTGCAGGAGTACCTCCTCTCTCCAGCTCCTCCCTTACCATCCCATATTCCCTGCAAGCGTGGATGACCAGCGTGTGGTCGAAGAAGCCCGCTCAGGCGTTGCAGAAGGCCAACGACAGCATCTCCTGGGCGTTGGCGGGGGGCGGGCACCCTCCAGGGAGCTCCGGGGAGTCTGGCCAGGGATCCGATAGTCATAGCGGTGGCGTGTTGGCCCTCAGGGGCTCTGACTGATGGGCTGGACCCCGCAGAACCCCTCAGAACCCCGCATGACCCCTTAGGACACCGCAGAACCCCTGCAAGACCCCAAATGACGCGTCCCTGCGGACTCCTATGGGGTCCTACGGTGGTCCTACGGGGTCCTACGGGGTCCTACGGGGTCCTACGGGGTCCTACGGGGTCCTACGGGTGCGTCTTCCCTGTAAAAACACAGGTTTTGCATCATCACTCCTACGGCCTCCTTCGGCACACCTACGCTACACCTGCGGCCTCCTACGGGGGGGTGGCGGTGGATTTCACGCGCGCGCGCGCACAAACCTTGCGTGGAGCTCTCGGAGCGCGCGCGAGGCGGTTCCGACAAGGTTGGGGGCGGCTGGATGGGTCATCGGGGGTCGGGCGCGCCTGGGAGGGCTTGACAGCGCCGGAATCTCGTGGCTTGGGGTATGGGGGCTCGGACGCTCGCCTGGACGCGATCGGCCGCCCCCGCCCGGGGAGGAGGACGAGGAGGGGGGGGCGAGGAGGGGGTGGAGCGGGCACGCGGGATGGGGGCGAAAGGAGGGAGGGAGGGCGGGAGTGAGAGAGAGAGGGGGAAGGAGGGTGTGTGTGGATGGATGGGAGCAAGAGTGCTAGCGACAGCAGCCAGCGCCGATCCTCCAGCTGCCCGAGTCCAGCTGCGAAATGAAGCTCACCGTGACGCAGCGCCTCTCGGGGGGACGAGAAACAAGGGGGTATATGCTCCCCTCATCCTCCCCATCCCTCCTCCTCATCCTCCCCCTCCTCCCTCCTCCTTCTCCTCCCTCCTCCCTCCTTCCTTTCCCTCCTCCTCCTCCTCCTTCCTCTTCCTCCTCCTCCTCCTCCTCCTCCTCCTCCTCATCCTCCCTCTTTGAGAATATTTGAGATTTTTCGGCTGTCGAATGGTACTGTACACCCACACGAATACAGTACCCGTCCTCCATCGTCCTCATACTCCTCATCCTCCTATGGTGGGTTGGGGCTGGGATATTTGGAAAAGGCCGTCGCCTTCCGACGCTCACCCCAACATCACGTAGCCCCGTACGCGTCCACGGACGCCGTCGCGTAGCCCACGGCTTCACATGATGTCTAAGACTCCTTGCGCGCGCGCCTGGCACGCTTCGCAGCTGGCTCATCCGTGCTGGAACGCTCCTCGGGCTTCTTGGACGCCTCATCCCTGGCGCGCTGCTGGCTCATCAGGATACGGGTCTCGCGCTCCAGGTCGCCGATGACAGGGTCCATCTTCTCCGAGAACTCAGCCAGGTACCTGTCCATCCGCTCGAGCTCGTCGGGGTTCTTCTTGTCCCTGGCCTTGGTGGCGCGGAGCTCCCCGATGTCGGAGTTCAAGAAGTCGCTGTAGATCTCCCGCTCGCGCATGATCTCCGACAGCGTGTCCAAAGCCCTCTGGAGCGGCCCCAGGTGCATCGGCTGGTTAGCCCACGCCCACTTGTTAATGATGTTCTCCAACGGAACCTTCTTGATGTCGGCGATGAGTGAGTTCGCCCCCGCCTGCGCAACCCCGTAGTTCATCTTTGTGATATTGGCCGCCCCCACGAGCTTCAAGCCAGCCGATGCCTTGGGCCGCGCCTGCCTCTTGGCAGCAGCTGCTGCTGCAGCTGATGCCTTCGCAGCCGTCTCCTCTGCTGCCTTCGCAGCCGCCTCCTCGGCAGCTTTCTTGGCAGCCTCCTCGGCAGCCTTCTTGGCCTCGCCGCGTCGCTTCTTCGCGGGAGGCTTTGTCTCCTCCTCCGCCTCGGCCACCGCCGCCTCGTCAGGCTCCTCGGGCTCCTCGGGCGACTGCTCAGCACCAGTCGCAATCGTCGCAGCGCGGGTGCCCCCGCTGGCACTTGAGGCGGCGCCGACTGCGATGTGCGGAGAGGCGCCGCCGAGCTGTCGCATCAACCCTCCAGGAAGGCTGCTCAGGTCGGAGTCCTGGGAGAGCAGACAAACCGACGGAGCGGAGGGGGTCGAGGCCGAGTCTGGAGAAGGACGAGGAGGTCCCCGGGGCGGAGGATTGCTGGGAGGAGTGCGGGGAGCACGATGAGTGTGAAGAAGAGAGGCGAGATGTTGAGGGGCCGATCGGTTCGGATTGGCCCCTGTCCTTGCTGTGGCCAGTGATCCACTTCTCCTTGAGCGTGGTCCACTTGGTCTCCATGCGCTCCCTGATGCCCTGCACCTTGTAAAGGAACTTGTAGTCCTTGGACCAGGTGTCGTACTTCCAGTAGGGCTTCCCGCACGCGATTGCCTTGAGAGCCCAGTTGACGGAATTACGGCACCCCTGCTTACCACCACCTTCTTCCATGGCGATCTTTCCAATCGTATAGTACATTGCATCCGTGAAGGACTCTTTGGCGACCGTGACCTCCTTCTTCAGCGTGGTCATGTGCTTCTCGTACTCATCGCGGTTCCAGTTCGTGCGCCATTTCTTCTGTGCATCCTGCAAGGCCCTGCCGTCGTACTGGTCTTTCAATGCATCATATTCCGACTTCTTCTCCGCGTTCTTTTTGTTCTTGCACCAGCGATTCCACCTGCCAGACGCTGGGTTCCCCTTCTTGGTGTCTGTGGTGAACTCAAAGTTGTTGCTTTTCTGGGCCTCCCAGTAAGATGCATCCGTATCGTCGACCGCGCAGGCATGCGCTAGCTCGCCCTTGAACTCAGCTTCGTCCATCCCGAAGTCCGTGAAGTGCTGGAACTTGTCGAAGCCCTCCTTGAAGAGGACTGCGATCTCGTCGATGTCGGAATTCCCTTTCGTGATGAGGTTGGACCCCTCGAACTCCAGGACCTCCTCGATGTCGAGCTGCCTCTGGAGCTCGCCTTCCATAGTGAGCTCGTCCCCAGCCGCGGTCGAAACTTCCTCCAGGGTGAGGCGCGGCTCGTCCTTGGCCGCCTTCATGTGGACCATGGGCGGCTCCACCCTGCCACCTGGCCTCTGGAATGGCGTACCTGGAGCGCGCGGCGTCAGCACCGACAGGGGCTCCTCGTCTGAGTTCTTGGGCTCCGTCTTGGCAGTCTGGGGCTCATCCGCCAGTTCGTCCTTGGCCTCCTCCTTCGGGGCGATGAGGGGGGTCCCGTCCACGGCCTCCTCCTTCGGGGCGACGAGGGGGGCCTCCTCCTTCGGGGCGCCGCCGGGCTCCGCCTCGGCGCCGAGCTCGGCGGTGGGGACGGCCGCCGCGGCGGCGGCGGCTGCCCCGGGGACGGCCGCTGCCGCGGCGCCCGCCTCGGGGACAACGGCGGCGTCCACAGCAGCAGGCGCGCCCGCGTCCTGTGGAGGCCCCGAACCCACTCCAGTCCTAGTGTAGTGGCGGTGGTGTATCTAGCATGCTACATACACTACCACAACAAAGCTATTCGGTGGTGGTACCGAGGACCCTGACGGCTCCGAATCGCGCGGCATGGCGCCCAGGAGACGGACCAGGCGGGAACGGCGAGCTGAGGGCGACACCCTCGTTTGTTTCGGCCAGGACACTTGCACTCGGGCCATACGGACTACAATTTTGACGTGCTTAGTTACCCCCATTGGGGTCGGCGGGCTTGGGGAGGGGGCATTATCTTCCTCCTCCTCCTCGGCCTCCTCATCCTCCTCATCCTCCCTGGGGATGCGGGTCGACATCACCCTCAGTTCCACCCCCTAGTTTCTACCCCCTCTGTTTCGATCCCCCCGTTCCCACATGTCCACCGACCCCCCCTCCGCACTTCACGACATTGCTTCCTCTATTTCTGATTTGAGAGACGGAGGAGGATGATGAGGAGGGCAGGGGGGGATGAGGAGGTGGAAGAGCAGGACGAGGATGAGGAGGAGGTGGAGGAGCAAGTGGCGACCTTTCAGGCGGTCACGCACACCCCGAGCGATGTTTCGCTTGAAACAGTACTTGTGCCTGTACGTTTCGCTCTAGTACAGGGTCGAAAACAAAAACGATCCCCCAGGCGGCTGAAACGCCCAGGCACGAATCACCTATCGGGCCTGCTGCAGGCGCCCACGAAACCCCTGAGCGCGGCGACGTTGAGCATCGGGGCGGTGTCGGAGACCAGGAAGGGAGCGTCGTCGTCCTCGTCCGAGCTGGGCAGGAACTGGACGTGGTTGTGCGGTCCTAGGGCATACGAGCATACAGCGGGACGAGCGGACAGCGGACGAGCGAGAGACAGAGGAGGAGGACGACGAGGAGGATGAGGGGGACGAGGAGGAGGAGATGATTATAATTAGATGGTGGGTGGGAGATGATGAGAAGGAAGGGGTGGGTGAGGACGAGGGGCGGAGAGGACGAGCACCCCCCTCCCTGGATGAAGGGGGGGTGGAGTACGACGCGAGCCCCCCCCCCAGAGACGAGGCCTCCCGGGGAGTACTCGGCGGGACACTTGGATGGGGTGCGGTCACGAAAATGACGGGCGAGCCGCGCGTGACGACGACGACGACGTGACGACGACGACGACTGCTGTGGATGAGGAGAAGGACACTGTCCTGAGCTCCGCGACATCGTGTAGCTCGGCGGCCCCCCAGTCGACGGCGTGGCGCTTGGTGACGGAGCGATCTCCTTGGGCAGCGGCGTCTTCTCCTTGCTGGGCGGCGTCTTCGCCTTGGCCGTCATCCTTTTCTTGGGAGGCGCGGCGGCCACCTCCGCCGTCGCCTTGGCCTTCTCCTCCTTCGTGTTGGTAGCGGGGCTCCTCTCCTCCTCTGCGCTGCCGCCCTCGGCGGCGAGGCTCTCTTCCCCCTCTGCGCTGCCGCCCGTCTGGGCTGCAGCAGGGCGCTTCATCCTTGCCGTGACCTCCTCCGACGGCTGCGCGGCCTGCTTCGACGGCTGCGCGGCAGCAGGGCGCTTCCTGGGCGGCTCCGCGTCATCATCCTGCATCTTCTTCTTGGCCTTGCTCGGGTCGGACTGGTGCAGGCCCTTCTTGAGCTCCTCGGCCTGCAGTTTGGTGATCGCGCCGCTCGACATCTGCGTCATGATGCCCTCGGGGGGGGGGGGGGGGGGGGGGGGGGGGGGGTCCCGCAGCGGTGCGATATGCAGCCCATGTACTGTAATGAGGCACTGCCATGTCATGAAGTACGCTCTAGGACTACGTTCCCAGAGCGTACTTCATGACAGGGCAGTGCCTCATTATCGTGTATAGGATGTATCGCACCTCATTCATCGCGCACGCCCGCTCAGCGATTCTCCTCTCTCCAACCACCACCATCGCCCATCTCGTGCCCTCCTCTCCGTCCTCCTCCTCTCCTCCTCCGCCTCATCCTTCCCGCTCATTCCCCTCCACATCCCCCTCCCCCCTCTCCCCCTGCCTCATCATCATCCCTCATCCCACACCTCCACCGTTTAACAACCCTCCCATGTCGACCTTCATGCCCTTCAGCGACTGATCGAATGCGCCCTGCTCCTGCCCCGCCACAATGAGCTGCAGCTTCTGCTTTGCGCTGCTGCCCGTCTGCTTCAGCATGACGCAAAGGAATCTGTCGAGGATTCGCAGTGGGATGGAACGCACAGGGGATGGGGAAGGGATGGAGGGTGTCAGGGATTGGGGTGTTGAGGGAGGGGTGGGAGCGAGGACATCATGAGATGGAAGGGCGAGGATTGGGGTGGAGATGAGTGGGGAGGATTGATGACGAGGTGGACGGGCTAGGGCGCCCTCCTGGGGCGAGGGGGGGGGGGCGGCATGCGACCCACGTCGATCCTCACTCCACGCTCGTTCTTCTCGATCAAGCGCCAGAAGCTGCCACCCTCGACCTCGATCTCCTCGAACGCTTCGCTCCTGGGCTGGGTCGAGAGGGAGACAAGACTGGCGGGGGGGGGATGAGAGGACGAACTCCTACGCACTCCTATGGGGTCCTACGCCGCGCGTAGGACCCCATAGGACCCCATCGGTGTGCGTAGGAGTTCGCCTCCCCCACCCGCGCCCGCTCCATCGTTTACTCACCTCCTCCTCATCATCCTCGTCCTCCTTCCGCTCCTCCTCCTCCTCTTCCTCCTCCTCCTCATCTTCCTCCCCCCCTCCCTCCTATCGCCCCCCGCCCCCATCGTCGTCGGTCCTTTTGCCGTCCAGGGATCGCAGCTGGCCGCGCGTCAGCTGCGGGATGTAGTACTCGACCCCGTCGGCCCACTCCGCGCGCACTTGCTCGTCGTCGTTCTTCGCCACCACGTACTCCAGGGGCTTGCTGGGCTCGGGTGGCCCGACGGCGCCGTCGGTGTCAATCCTTTTGCGCGTGGCCACCTGCTCGGGCGGGGGGATGGAGCCCAGACGAGGTCCACTCTCCTCCTCCTCCTCCTTCTCACCCTCCTCCTCCTCCTTCCACTCCTCATCTTCCCTTCCCCCCTTACCCCCTCTCATTCTCCTCATCCTCATCTTCCTCCGCCTCCGCCTCATCCTCATCTTCATCCTCCTCCTCCTCATCCAACTCCTCCTCCTCCCCCTCCTCCCCTGTGTCCTCCTATCCCTCTTCCCCTTCCCTCTTATCTCCCTTCTCCTTGCTTATTCCTCCTATAACCTCCTCCTCATCCCCTCCGTCCAGTAAGGGCCTGGGCATCGGGGTCGTAGCCGAACCGCCACGTGCCGCCCTTGTCGCCAGGAGGGCCCTCGCGTGCAGCTTCGCCAGCAGCGTCGTCAGTGAAGCCTGGGCTAGAGCGAGCGAGAGAGAGATGGATAATGAGGGATGGTGGGCAAGGGAGGATAGAGCACTGGTGAGGGAGAGGTCAATCGGGGAGGGAGGGGAAGGTGGGATGAGATGGGAGACGATACGGTGAGAATGAGGCGAGGACGACTCGACGTTCGCTTCCGAGAACCTTCTAGCCACGTCCAATTCGCGTGGGTCACGTCCTGCTTCTTGTCCTTCATCTTGATGAAGCCCTGCGCCACGTCGCGCTTCATGGCGCGGAGCCTCTTCGCCTGCTTCTCCGACCACGCGCCGATCTCGTCGGCGAGCCGCCACTCCTGCGCCTTGGCCTTCGCGACCGTTTCGAGGGCCGCCTTCATCTTCTGCTGTGGGGTACCTGGGGGCGGGGGTGGCGGGCGGTGAGCGCAATCATGAGGTTGGACAGTGTAGGCTGATGAGGGTGGGGAGTGGGTCGAAGATGGCGACGCCGAGGATGAGACCGATGCGAGATGGATATGGAGGACGAGGATGGGTTCGATGCATACGCACTCCTATGGGGTCCTACGTCGCGCGTAGGACCCCATAGGAGTGCGCGAGCGTCGCGCCCGTCCTCGCCTTCTATATCCCATCCGCCCGCCCCCCTGCTCATTGTTTTCCTCCTGCTCGTCCGACCCCCCCCCCCTCATCCACCACACCTGTCATCACCCATCGTCCTCTAGTTCGTCCCACCGCCAACACTTCGTCATCGCTCGGTCTCATCCTGTCCGTCATCATGCCCCCTCCTCCTCCTCCATGCACATGTCCTCCTACTCCTCGTCCTCGTCATTATCTTTATCCTCGTCGTCTCGGATTCTCCCTGGGGGACCGTTCGGAACGGCGTTGATCAGAGCCTTGTACTTCGCCAAGTTGGCCGTGTCCCTGGCACCGCAAAGCTCCTGGGACGGGGGGGGCGAATGGGAGGAGGAGGCAGGGGGAAGAGGAAGAGGAGGAGGAAGAGGTCCTCTCGGTATACGATGAAGGCGCTGTCCGTCATCACTGGCGCGATGCGTGCACTGAGCTCATGACCATCGCTCTGGAACTTGCCACGTTTGGGGGCCATTTCAGGAACTCTCCGTTCCTTGGAGGCTCTCTTGAGCCAAGGCCTCCCGGGGAGGCATCCCGGGGAGGCTGAGGGGCGGGACGCAGACGGAGAGAGCAGGGGAGGAGAGGAGGGGGCACGTGAGGAAGGGGCAGGGGGGTGGGAGGGGAAGGAGGAGGGAGCTTGAAATTTGCAACAGTCTCAGGGATGGGGGGCGGTTCCTGTTCAAAATGGGGTTTTCGCCTGAGACTTCCTTGCAATTTATGATCCTGAAGCTTGAAATTTGCAGCAGTTTCAGGGGTGGAGGTCGGTTCCTTGTCAAAATGGGGCTCTCGCCTGAAACTTCCTTGCCATGTATGACCCTGAAGTTTGAAATTAACAACAGTTACAGGGATGGAGGGCGGTTCCTTTTCAAAATGGGGTTCTCGCTGATTTCGGGTGTCAGGGAGGCCAGCCGAAGCCGTTTTGGCTCAAAACAATGATACGTTACATCAACATCATGTTGAACACATATCTACGCGCAGGATCTATTTTTATGCTGCTTTATCATCTGGGATCTATTTTATCATCTAGGATCTATTTTATCATCTAGGATCTATTTTGTCACCTGGGATCTATTTTATATGTTTTTTTTCATCAGGATCTATTTTATCATGTTGGATCTATTTTCAAAGCTCTTTGCGGCCAGGATCTAAAAAACAGATCCTGCGGACCACAGGGAGGTCCAGACCCATTCCCCGGGACCCGTCTTTCATCCCGAGTCGTTTTTTAACGGTCCCGAGGCCCGGTAAGGGCCCTCAGAGGCCGAACATAGCGAAAAACCTCCCGTCCTAATTTTTTCATGACTCGAGGAGGTCTGGGGTTCCTCCATCCTCCCCCCGACCTCCTATAAAAAGCTCCGGGCTGCGCGCTCCCAGCCCGCCCCCACCGGCTGGCCCCAGCAGGCCCCAACCCCAAAGCACGACGGAGCCGACGTCAGGGCGTCTCTCCTCGCTGCCGTTCCTCCATCCTCCCCCCGAGGAGGGAGGAGGGAGGAAGGAGGAGGGAGGAGGAGGAGGAGGAGGAGGAAGAGACCTCCTATAAAAAGCTCCGGGCTAAGCGCTCCCAGCCCGCCCCCACCGGTGGGCCCCGGCAGGCCCACCCCGGGCAACCCCCGGGGGCGGCCTCGACACCCCCCGGCGCCTCCTCGGGCGGCGCCCCTGTGAGGGCGCTCCGCGCCCCAGCGTTGGGTCGGCCGTGTGCCCCCCCACACCCAGACCCCCTCGAGCAATGAAAAAATCACGACGGGAGGTTTTTCGCCATTTTCGGCCTCTGGGGGCCCCTCGCGCTGTGAAAAAATCACGACGGGAGGTTTTTCGCCATTGTCGGCCTCTGGGGGCCCTCCCCGGGCCTCGGGGCCGTCAAAAAACGGCTCAGGACGACAAGCCGGTCCCAGGGAAGGGGTCGGGACCTTTGGGGGTCGCGTCATGAAAAATTCATGACGTCGGGGGTCCGGGGAGTTGGGTCGGCCGTTTTTTCCCCCATACAGGGGGCCTCTGGACGGAAAAGTTAGGAAAATAGTGAAAACGAATCCCGAACACAGTCGAACATCGTCACAAAAATACTCCGACGGAAGAACCCCACATAAGAATCCTCTGGGCGAATCTGGAAAAAGCCATCACCGTCGTCCTCGTGGTTGGTGAGGCGTCCTGGCTGTCTCTTCTGCGTATATTTCCTCTCGCCTTGGCGCGGGCCCCCCTTCCACTCCTTACGTTGTCCCCATCCTCGCCCCCCTGTTTGTCCCGCGCCCCGCCACACCTCCCCTTCCTGTTGCATGAGCGCGCATGTCGATGTTCCTCGGCGCCGTCGCCGCCACGGCCAGCACAGGCGCGTTCTCTACTGGTCACGTCGCGCAGCCGTTGGGACAACCCCGCGGGCCAGGCTGTCGGGACAACCCCGCGAGCCGTTGGCGCGCAAGACCAAGCCGTTGGGACAACCCCGCGGGCTTCGAGCGAGGCGCAGCCGCGCTCAGGCGGAAGGCAGCACGAAGCCCAGCTCTGCCGCGAGCTGCTTCGCCTCCGCCCTGGACAAAACCGCTCTCTTGTCGAACTCCAGGAGCGCCTTCCGCAGGGACGCCGGCGGCCCGCACTCCAGGAACTTTCGCGGCGGCGGCCGCAGGATCAGCATGTTCCGCATGCACGTGGCGCGGGAGAACATGACGTAGAGGTGCAGCCACCACTGCTCGTCCGACATGCCCGTGCGGCCAGCGTCCTCGTCTCTCGCGCAGTCGATGGTGACGCCCTTGCGCAGCGTCTGGCCCTGCGACAGCGTGGAGGTCAGGTAGGACGCGTGCGTCAGGGTGAACCCCGAGCGGCGCACGCTGTGCGCCCCCGAGCTCTGCCATGTGAACTTCCTTTCGCTGGGCCTGAACATCAGCAAGCTCCGCGCCCGCGCCTCGATCTCCCGCCTGAGACTTCCTCGCAGTTCACTCACAGACGAGGCTCCCGCCTGAGACTTTCTCCATATTCAGGCTTGAGGAGCCCAAAAGTGACGACAGTTACAGGGTTCCGATGACCCGCTCGGATTACCAACATGATTGCGGGCCCCATAGGAGGGGAGCTCCCGCCTGAGACGTTCCTCACAATTCATCAGAGACGAGGCTCCCGCCTGAGACTTCCTCAAATTCAGGCTTGACGAGCCCAAAAGTGACGTCAGTTACAAGGTTCGGACCCGCTCGGATTACCAACATGATCTGCGGGCCCCATCGGAAGGGGCTCCCGCCTGAGCATTCCTAGAATTCACCACAGACGAGGCTCCCGCCGAGACTTCCTCCAATTCAAGCTGAGAGCCCAAAAGTGACGACAGTTACAGGTTTCCGATGACCCGCTCGGATTACCAACATGATCTGCGGGCCCCATAGGGAGGGGGCTCCCGCCTGAGACTTCCTCGCAATTCACTCACAGACGAGGCTCCCGCTTGAGACTTCCTCCATAATTCATATCCCAGAGCCCAAAAGTGACGACAGTTACAGGTTCCGATGACCCGCTCGGATTACCAACATGATCTGCGGGCCCCATAGGAGGGAGCTCCCGCCTGAGACTCCTCCCAATTCACTCACAGACGAGGCTCCCGCCTGAGACTTCCTCCATTTCAGGCCTGGGGAGATCAAAAGTGACGACAGTTACAGGATCCCGATGACCGCTCGGATTACCAACATGATCTGCGGGCCCAATAGGGAGGGGGCTCCCGCCTGAGACTTCCACCAATTTACTCAACGATGATGAGGATGAGGATGATGAGTGGTGGTGAAGATGAGTGGTGAAGAGGATGATGATGATTGTGAGTGGTGGTGCGCGATGATGATGTTGAATGAGGATGATGCGATGCCGATTGATGATGATGATGATGTTCGTGAGCGTGTGTGAGAGTGCGAGTGATGTGATGATGATGATGATTGATGATGTGATGAGTTGTGAGTGACTAAGCATGTGAGAGAGCATCATCGATGATGCTGATGAGGTTGATGATGAGAGAGTGTGAGTGAGTGTGAGTGGGTGTGTGTGTGTGTTCCTGTTCCTGCGCGGGGTGTCCAGAGAAAACAAGAACCCCACTTTGGATGTGGGGAACAAAAAATGTCCCCGGACCATGCTTTAGAGTATGCTTGACGATTCCTCCTGTAGGGGGACAGGCCCGACTTCACCCCAGAGCTGGGGCGCCGCGGCCGCCCCCGGATGCTCGGGCTTGGACGCCCGAAATGGGTACGGGAAGGCTGGGCACAGTGCCCAGCAACAACTGTTGCCCCAAACCCAACAGCGGCCGCCTATCAGCAGCGGATTTCTGGCACAGGATAAGACAGGCACAGCGGTATTTTGGCAGCCTTGTATCAGAAACTGTAACTTTTGTGTTCGGGGTGCCAGTGCTAACTCTGCAGGAGTTCGGTTCTTTCTTTGATGGCTGTGTGGTGGGCCCCAAGATTGCCACGTCAGGCCTGGTAGGGCGACCTCAGGTTTTCGTGACTCTGTCCAGGCGGCCCTCTGTCTCGAGTGGACACGGGCCGCGGCGGCGTGGACAGCGAGCCCTGTTCAAAATGAACCAGATCCGCTGTTGGGCACTGTACAATCAAAAACCCTAATAAGGACGCGCGGTAAGGACGCAAGAGCCTTGGAAGCCGAAGTTGGGATTTTTGGGGCGGCGGACGACGAAAACCCCAAGGACGCAAGAGCAAGGAAGAGCAAGGACGCAAGGGTACCCTGAGCAAAGTCGCGCAGCCTTATTCGGGTTTTTGACTGTACCCACTCTTTCCGTGCCCATTTCGTTCGTGCAGCTCGGGGGGGGCCTGCTGAGGCCAGCCAGGGCCACTGTCGGGGGGAAGGGGGCTCCTCCTCCTCCTCCTCCTCCTCCTCCTCCTCCCATCCTCCTCCTCCTCTCTCCTCCTCCCTCCTCAACAATCGTCCGGCTCTCCTCCTCCTCCTCCTCCTCCTCCTCCTCCTCCTCCCCCTCCTCCTCCTCCTCCTCCTCTTCCTCCTCCTCCCTCCCTCCTGTGCAAAGCGCGCACCCTGGCCGAGAGCTCCGACGGCGCGCTGCCGCCCTCGACCGCCTGCCTGCGAGGCGTCGACGTGCACGGCGCCGCTCCCGTCTGCTCGCGCTCGCTTCTGGTCGTGCTCGTTTCCAGTTGCTCCTGGCCCCCTAGTTCGGCAGTGGACAAACCTCCCTTTAGTAGACCTCCAAGAGGCCCCAAGAGTCCCCAAGAGGCCCCCAAGAGGCCCCCAAGAGGCCCCCAAGAGGCCCCCAAGAGGCCCCCAAGAGGCCCCAAGAGGCTCCAAGAGGCTCCCAAGAGGCCCCACGAGGAGCCCGAACGACTCACACCAGGACGAGGGGCCCGAACGACTCACACCACGAAGAGCCCGAACGACTCACACCACAAGAGGGGCCCGAACGACTCACACCAGGACGAGGCGCCCGAACGACTCACACCACGAGGAGCCCGAACGACTCACACCGCGACGAGGGCCCCGAACGACTCACACCACGAGGAGCCCGAACGAGTCACACCAGGAGGAGGGGCCCGAACGACTCACACCAGGACGAGGGGCCCGAACAACTCACACCACGAGAAGCCCGAACGACTCACACCAGGACGAAGAGCCCGAACGACTCACACCACGAAGAGCCCGAACGACTCACACCAGGAAGAAGGGCCCGAACGACTCACACCAGGACGAGAAACCCAAACGACTCAAATCACGAGGAGCGCTTTCTCTCCCTCCTCCTCCGCCTCGTCCTTCTCCCGCTCCCCCCACAAGGAGGATGTACAAGGAGGCGGGAAGAAGGAGGAACAGGGGAGATATGCGGGGCCAAGCGGACACACGCCTGAAAAACACGACTGTCGGCATGCTTCGCAAGAGTTGCTGCTGTGAAATGGGCTGGTGGGGATACGCGAAGCGTAAAGAATTCGGCAGTGGACAAACCTCCCTTTAGTAGACCTCCCCTTAGTGAAAACGGCCTGGGACCGAAACCGACGGGACGGACCTGGACCCGAACAAAATGACGGCCGCGACGCCCTCTCGCGAACCGAAAACGGCCAACTCCTTAATCGACGTGTCAGGGTAGGAGGTCTGTCCACCCCCGACAGTTGCTCCTGGCCCCCTAATTAAGTGGCCAGGAAGAGGCCCAGGGACAGAACAAGTAGACATGCCAGGATCGTGGCTCCCCAAGAAGGCATTTTTTATGTTCGGCGATGACGGGCGTCATGGGGGGGGGGGGGCGTAGGGGGGGGGTATGACGTGACGCCCCCCCCCGCCGTGTGGCTCCGGCACCACAGCCGCGCCCGCGCGCACGACGCGAAGAGCGACGAGCGACGAAGGACGACGACGACGCGAGCAGCATGTAAGTGGCGATCTGCCCATTGCGCCTGTATGCACCACAACGCTCGCGTGCACCACACCGGGCGTGTGCACCACAGCGCCTGCGTACACCGCAACAGCCGTGTGCAACGCACCGCCCGCGTATACCACAATACTTGAGCGCCGGTGTACATACACCGCAGCAGCCATGTGCAACACAACGCCTGTGTACACCACAGTGCTTGCGTGCACCGCAGCGCCTGTGCACGCCACAGCGCCTGTCTACACCACAGCATCCGCGTGCAACGCAGCGCTGGTGTACACCACAGTGCCTGCGTGCATAGGACAGGTAGAAGGAGCATGTACGTCAGGATCTGATGCGGACAACTAAACGCCACGCCAGGAAAGTTCTGATAATCGAAAGCGGCGTTCTTCCCTCCTCCCTTCTCCTCCACCTCCGCCTCCTCCTCGTCCTCCTTTTCCTCCTTCTTACCCCCTGTCGTGCGGCTTGGCGGTACAACGCACGTGCGCATCTCAGCGTGCACCGCAGAATGGTCGATTGAATCGGGCCACTTGGTTCTCGGACGGCCAGTTTAGCTGGAGCCTCCTGGACGCAAATGTGAGTTAGGGTGATGCGGGCGGACTCGGGGGACTCGTAAATTCCAGCGGCGCTCTTTTGTCCATGAAGATGTGTGTTTCCATTGTTCTCTGGAATCCACACGCGCTCCATTTTGTCACAAAGATTCCTTCTGAAATTCTATACACAACAACTGGTGCTGTGTTGCACACGACTGATGTGGTGCACACAGGCGCCGTGGCGCACACAGGCACTGCAATGCACGCAGGCATTGTGATGTACACTGGTGCTGTGTTGCGCACGGCTCATGTGGTGTACGGAGGCGCTGTGGTGTACACAGGAGCTGCTGTGCCCGCAGGCACGATGGCACAAACTGGCGCTGTGTTGCACGCGGCTGCTGTGGTGTACATCGGCGGTGTGGTGTACACAGGCGCTGTGGTGCACGCGGGCACTGTGATGTACACAGGCGTTGTGGTGCAGATCGCCACCTATATGTTCGTGCTACCCGTCCTCCGTCATTCCTAACCATTCCCAAACGCCGCCGGCGCGAAACGTGACGTCATCGACCCCCTCCCCCCCCGATGATTGCCGTCATCGGCCCGGACTTAAAAACAGGCTCCAGCCGCGTCCGCGCGCACGACGACGATGAGCGACGGGCGACGAACCACGAGCGACGACGACGACGAACGACGACGACGACGACGACGACGACGACGACGACGCCTGCGGACCAGACACCTATGCGGATTCCTACGCGGACACCTACGCGGATCCCAATGCGCACGGCGGCAGTGCCCGGAGCGCACTGGGGGGGGGAGCGTTACGTCATAGGGGGGGGGAGCGGGGGCAATGACGCCCGTCATGCCCCAAGCAAGAAAGAAATGGCCTCCAAGAAGCCCAAGAACTTTCGCAGGCCTAGACCTGAACGGTGTGTCTCGGAAGCCGGGGAGGGCTGCCAACTCCGTGGCTGCTAACGTCGACCTCCAGGAAGTTGTCTTCGTCCTTCCGGGAAAAAACCCGTTGACTGTTTCGCGTGCCGCGCCTCATGCCAGGAAGTTGTTTTTTCCTTCCGGGAGGGCCGTTTTAGCAGCCACAGTTTTCCCTCGCCCAGCTTTGGAGTGTCGGTTTTTACGGCGCAGCGGGCCCATCGCCGGATCCGAACTCTCTCGGGCGACGCTGCCTCCCCCTGGCCCCCCCCCGCCGTTGCCTCCCGTGGCCTTCTATCGGTGACCCCCCCTGGCCTTCGGCGTTCGGCGCCGCCCCTGCGCGGTGCCCGCGTGAAGCCGACCGCTTTTTTGCGGCGGCAGCCGCGCTGCCAGATTTAGGGGGCCGCGTGCGAACCCCACCCCTGCCCCCCACGATTTCTGAGGGGGAGGGCGGGGTTCATTTCGCTCGGGAGCTCCCGAGCGAAGTCGATCCCACCCTCCCCTTCAGAAATCATGGGGGGCGGGGGTAGGGTTCGCACGTGGCCCCCTAAGAGCGCCCCGCCGCAGGGGTCGCTCGGCCGTCCGCGCCAGGGCGCCCCAGCGACGCAGAGAGGGAACCACGCTCTCTCTCTCTCTCTCTCTGGCGCGCAGGACGCCGCTCCTCTCGGCGGGCCCCGACGCGCGGGCCGTGGCCTCCGAGGGCCTCCCGTGGCCTCCCGTGGCCCCCCGAGGAGGGGATGAACTAGGGGACGTCTGGGGCCGCGGGCCGGAGGAGCGCGCCGGCGGCTGCGAGGGCCTCGACGGCTTCCCGGGGACGTGTCTCTCGCCCTGGGCCGCTGTCTGCCAGTCCCGCCCCCCCCCCTCTTTCGCGGCCTCCATGCTGAGAAGGGGGAGGAGGGAGGGAGGGAGGGAGGGAGGGGAGGGAGGGAGGGAGGGACGGGAGGGAGGGGAGGGGAGGGGAGGGAGGGAGGGAGGGAGGGAGGGAGGGAGCCCCTGTGTGTGTGTTTCTTGGAACCCTTGGAGGTTTGGGCGACGGGCCTTCCCCTTCCACGCGCCCTTGCCCTCGCGCGTCCCCGTGTGCCCCCCCCCCCTCTCTCCCCCTCCCCGTGTGCCCCCCTCTTCCTCCTCGTAGTGCTCCCCCCCCGCCACCACCTGTTTCCCCTCCTCTGCCTCCCCGTCAGCCTCCCCCTCCTCCGCCCCTTCTTTTCGCCAAGGGCTCTCAATCGGATCGCGATGGAACGTCCACGATTTGCTCCAGATGTCCCAGGAGATCTCTGGAATTGCCTGTCTATCTGGCTCTACCTCGGTATATCTGTATCTATTCTTTTTCATATATATATATATATATATATATATGTTTATGGCCTGAACCCTGCAAGCCGATTGAAAAGCCGTCGGACCAGAAGGGGTCCTCCTCCTCCTCCTCCTCCTCCTCCTGCTCCTCCTCCTCCTCCTGATCATGATCCTCCTCCCCCCTCTCATTTCCGGGTGTCTGGCCGCGCGAGGTCTCGCTATAGGCGGTGCCTCAGGAATTCTCCGCGCCTTCTTGTCGATGTCTGCGATATGCCCGAGAGGGCCCGTGCGTTTTTGTTGGCTGCCGCTGTTCTCCGCAATGTGTCCCTCTTCCCCCTGCTCCTACTCCTCCGTCTACCCGTCATCATTCCCCTCCTCCTCCCCCTCCTCCTCCTCCTCCTCCTATTCCTTTTCCTCCTCCTCCAACATCCGGAGGTTTGCGCAGACTCTCTGGGCTGGCGCCGGGGATCCTTCTCTGACTCGCGGAACGGGCCAGTGGCAGCGTCGGAAGCGCCGCCAGGGGGGTCCAGCGCCGATCCAAAAAATCCGCGCGACCTCGAACAGGCCTATGTTTGTGGAGCTGCTTCTTCTTATCGAAGGTTGGGGCGGCTGGGGGCGGATGAGCACGAAGGAGAAGGGAGGAGGGCGAAAGAGGAGGCTCCGCCTCCGCCTTCATTAGGGATGCCGCGGGGATGAAGGCTCGAAGTGTCAGTCCACATCCACCTCCTCCTCCTCCACTTATGCAAAACACAATACACCAATACACCATCGACCCGAGCAGGCTGAACGTCGAACAAAAGAGGGCGCCTCAAATTCCGACACCAGGACGAACTGGCTTCCTTGCGTCAGATATAGAGCCTGTAAGAGAAGGGCCCGTAGATTGAAGGGGCCCAGGGCGCGTTAATACAGGCCAGGGATTTGAGAACGTCTGGCTCGATCCTGGCAAATCTCCCTTCCAATGCCTCCTCCTCCTCCTCCTCCTTCTCCTCCTCTTCCTCCTCCCTCCTCCCTCCTCCCTCCTCCGTTCCTTGTTCTTTTAAACAACTTCTCTCTGTCCTGTCGCACCCCGAGGCCAGCTTTACGGGCGGTCCGGGCGTTTCGCCTGAGACTTCCTCATCATTTATGACTCTGAAATTCAAATGTTGGCAACAGCTTCGCAGATGGAGGGCGGGTGGTTTTCAAAATGTGGCTCTCGCCTGAGCGCGGCGCACATTTGTTTAAACAAATTGCAAGAGCCTTACGTATTGAGGGCGGGTCGTTTTCAAAATGTGGCTCTCGCTTAGCGCGGTGCACATGTTTAAACATTTGTAAAAAAAACTACACGGATTGAGGGCGGGTCGTTTTCAAAATGTGGCTCTCGCCTCGGCGCGGTGCACATTCGTTCTAAACAATCGCAAGAGCTTCACGGATCGAGGGAGGCTTCTTTTCAACATGCGGCTCTCGCCTTAGCGCGGCGCACATTGGTCCACACAAGTTGCAAGGGCTTTACGGATGCCCATTATCAACATACCAGAAATGGTGTTTTGAAGCGATTCAGGATTCTGCGGGTGCAACAGTTACATTGAAGTCCCAGGAGGAGTGGATTCTGGAGCGATTCAGGATCGTCAAGACGCGACAGTCTGTTTCATCCTTGGCGCTGGAATCCCGAGAACAATGTTTTGGCATGATTCAGGGTCTTCAAACGGTTGTCTTCGAACGATGATGCAGTTCCCTCCATGGAAATGAACCGTTGTAGGGACCTATGAAGAGGGAGCTTGGACGGAGGGTTTATTCCAACATCGTTGATGACTCTTGGGTTTACACTGGTCTTTGTCCCCCTCCTCCTCCTCCCCCCCCTCCTCCTCCTCCTCCTCCTACTCCTCCTCCTCCTCCCCTTCTCACCTCGCTGTCTTCCTCCCCCTTCCCTTCGCTTTCCCCCTCCGGAAGCGTCCGCCACGGAGAGCGGGCTCCATCGAGCCCCGGGGCCGCCCCGAGCGGGAGGCAGCCAGGGGGGAGGACTGCAGGGTGAGGGGGGAGGCGAGGGAAGGACAGCGACAGGGGAAAACGGTGAAAAAGGGATGACCCACACCTCATGCGGATGCCAAAAGATCACGGCGCGAGATCTCTGGCCACTCTCGCCCTCCAGGGGCCCTCAGTGGGCCCCGGGGCCGTCAAACACTACTCAGGATGATGAGTTCCAGGATCGTGGTCGAGACCCCCAGGGGCCAACGTTGTGAAAGGATCACGACTTCGGAGAAGGGAAGGGGGAAGGAGGAAGGAGGATGGAGGAAGGAGGAAGGAGGAAGGGAGGAGGAGGATGGAGGGAGGGAGGAGGATGGAGGATGGAGGAAGGAGGATGGAGGAAGGAGGATGGAGGTTGGAGGATGACGAGGCAGAGAAAGGATCTGAGAAGGGATGAAGGAGGATGGAGGTGGGAGGAAGGAGGAAGACGAGGCGGAGAGGGACAGCGTGGGGAGGGGAGGGTGGGAAGGCCAGCGAGAGGCAGAGGAGGAGGAGGGAAGGAGGAAGGGAGAAGAGGAGAGGAGGAGGAGGAAGGAGGAGGAGGTAGGAGGAGGCAGGAGAAGGAGGAGAGAGGAGGAGGAGAAGGAGAAGGAGAAGAGGAGGAGGAGGAGGAGGAGGAGGAGGAGGAGGAGGATGCGGAGGAGGAGATGTTGGGGATGAGGACCCTGCGGGCTGTAATGCAGTCCCTTGCGCGCACAGGGAGGGAGGGACAGGAGGACCGCGAAGGGGAAGGGGAGGGGAAAACGCGAGACTACTACAGCAAGTGAGGATGCAGTGGCTCTGGAAGCCGCGACTGACGCCTTCTTGGGGCAGCAATGGCCGTCGACTCGTGGCCACGGACAGGGCCACGGTGCGAGGATGAAAGAGAGCTCTTGGACACCGACACATCGACAAGACCCTGCTTGATCGACATCTCGCT
>CAUYUJ010000151.1:65000-77500 GCA_963575745.1 Prorocentrum cordatum
ACTTCCTCCTCCTCCTCTTTTCCTCCTCCCCTCCTCCTCCTCCTCCTCCTCCCCTGCTACTACCATTTCCTCATCCCCCCCACTCCACCACCACCACTGCCACACCACCCCATCACCGCCTCCTCCACCACCACCAACCACCCCGCCGCCACACCACATCACCTCCTCCTCCTCCTCCTCCTCCTCCTCCTCTTTCCTACTACTTTCTCCACCTCCCCTCCTCCTCCTCCTTCTCCTCCACCCCTCCTCCTCTCCTCCTCCTCTCCTCCTCCTCCTCCTCCTCCCCGTGTTTTTCCCCATTCGTGGCCCCTCCTCCTCCTCCTCCTCCTCCTCCTCCTCCTCCTCCTTCTCCTCCTCCTCCTCCCACTCCTCCTCTTCCTCCTCCTGGTCCCCTCCTTCTCTTCCTCCTCCTTGCCCCCCCCTTCCCATCCCTCGCTCCCTGCCCCCCTCTGCCCCTCTGCGCCTCCCCCGAGGCACGGGCACCTCCCCCCAGGGGGGCCCACCGCCGCGGGGCGCATGCGGCGCGAGGTTCGCTGCGGGACCCTCCCCCCCCGCGGGTGGCCAGTGGGCGGTGCTCCGACCTCCCTCCCTCCCTCCTCCTTCCTCCCTGCTCCCCCCTCCCTCCCTCTCTCCCTCTGCCCTTTGCCCCCCCTCCTCCTTCTCCTTCTCCTTCTCCTTCTCCGCCTCCTCCCCCCTCCTCCGCCTCCTAGTCGCCCTCATCCTCCTCCTCATTCCTCCTACCATCCTCCTCCTCCTCCTCCTCCTCCTCCTCCTCCTCCTCCCATCCCCCCCTCTGCTCTCTCCATCTCCTCCATCTCCTCCCTCCCCTGCGTGGAGCGCGAGGCAGCATCCACCCGCCGGGCTCTCGTGCGGCTCTCCACGGGCACAGTGGCGGCCCCTCCCCCCCCCCTGGGCCTGCCGCCGCGGGGCGCGAGAGGCGCGCGAGGCGCGCGCCAGGCGCTCAGACCTCCAGCGCGCCCACGAGCAGCGGCGCTCTCTCCTCCGCCGTTGGCCTCCGCATGGGGGCCCGCTGTCGGCGCCCCCCCCCCCGGGGCTCCGCCGGCGAAGGGCTCTGGGTGGGGAGCTGCTGGCCCTGGGGAGAGCGCTGGGACCTCCGGGGGAGGGGGGGGCGTAGTGTAGACTCTTTTTTTCTGGCAAGGCGACAGAGATGCACCACTGGAATTCCTAAAACACTTCGGTCAGGAATCCAACTCCTATCGAGCGCAACCCTGAGCTGCCGGATGTTATATATCTGACTCTGAGCACCGTGCACTAACACGAAAACTTAAAGTCCGACATTCTGCTGGGGCGGGCCGCAAGCCACAGGGGGCGTAGTGTAGACTGGTGGCCGCGCGCCTGTGCACTGAGGTGTCTGGGCCCCGTTCCATGGGGCTTCGCAGGAGCGCCACAGGGCAACGTGTCGTGTACATTGGTTCGGCCAGTTCTCTGGGCCTCCAGGTGGCAGGTGTTGAGCACACTACGTCTACATATACACATGTGTCTATTAACATGGACATGTATACATACACACTGTGCTTGGGCCACCATATGTCACTAAGTGGTAGGCCTAGGTAATGGGCATGTTCAAAGCCCCAGAACAAAACAACTATCCCGGCAAAGCAACCTAACAGCGATGTGTATAAGCATATCTGGAAGCACTCCCCTTAAGATTCAGGTGAGAATCCAGTTGTAGAATTATGCTGTTCTCGCAGTCGAAGTCGCATTCGCAATGACAGTCGCAGTGGCAACGGCCTTAGGATCCAATGTAATCCTAAGGATTTCTAGGGATTCCTAAGGCATCCTGAGGCATTCTTAGGAATCCAATGGAATCCTTAGGAAACTGTTGGGAATCCTTGGGAATCCTGATCCCTAGGGATTCCTAGGGATTCCTAAGGATTCCTAAGGAATCCTAAGGATTCCGAAGGATTCGCCTGCCTCGGCCTCAGCCTCAGCCTGCCTCAGCCTCAGCCTGCCTCGGCCTCAGCCTGCCTCGGCCTCAGCCTCAGCCTGTCTCAGCCTCAGCCTGCCTCAGCATCAGCCTCAGCCTCAGCCTCAGCCTGCCTCGGCGTGCCTCGGCCTCAGCCTCATGCCTCGGCCTCAGCCTCAGCCTCAGCCTGCCTCAGCCTCAGTCTCAGCCTGCCTCAGCCTCAGCCTGCATCAGCCTCAGCCTCAGCCTGCGGCAGCCGCAGCTTGCCTCAGCCTAAGCCACAGCCTCAGCCTCAGCCTGCTTCAGCTTCAGCCTCAGCCTCAGCCTGCCTCGGCTTGCCTAAGCCTCAGCCTCAGCCTGCCTCAGCCTCAGCCTTAGCCTCAGCCTGCCTCAGCCTCAGCGTCAGCCTCTCAGCGTCAGCCTGCATCAGCCTCAGCCTCAGCCTCAGCCTCAGCCTCAGCCTGCCTCAGCCTCAGTCTCAGCCTGCTTCAGCCTCAGCCTGCCTCAGCCTCAGCCTCAGCCTGCCTCACCTCAGCTGGACTGCTCAGCCTCAAGCCTCAGCCGCCTCACTGCAGCCTCAGCCTGCCTCGGCGTGCTCAGCCTCAGGCCCAGCCTACCTCGGCTCAGCTGCCTCGACCTTCAGCCTGGCCACAGCTCGGCAGTCAAAATATGGCACAGGACTGGTGTTCTGGGAACACGAAGAACACGAAATGGCCTACAGTTGGCTCCGGGCATTTTTTTCAAAAGATGGCACATGACCTTGACCCAGAGATCACGAAGAAAACACGAAGTGGCCTAAAAAAAACAAGAAAGAAAAAAAAAAAAAAAAAAAAAAAAAAAAAAACAAAATACACACCAAAAAAAGAAAAAAAAAAAACAAAAAAAAAAAAAGAAGTTTGGGCTCCGGGCATTCAAAATGTGGCCTGGGAATGGTGTTCTGGGAAGACGAAGAACACGAAATGGCCTACAGTTGGCTCCGGGCATTCAAAATGTGGCCTGGGAATGGTGTTCTGGGAAGACAAAGAACACGAAGTGGCCTACAGTTGGCTCCTGGCATTCAAAATGTGGCCTGCGAAGAACACGAAGTGGCCTACAGTTGGCTCCGGGCATTCAAAATGTGGCCTGGGAATGGTGTGATGGGAATGGATTCCTAAGGATTCCTAAGAATTCCAAAAGATTCCTAAGGATTCCTGGGGCTGCCGGTTTTGTCCGGTTCCCGCTTCCGGTTCCCGCCCAGACCCCCCTTGTGCGTCAAGATGCTCTCTTTTGAGCCCACTAGAAACCTATCAGTCTTCGCTGTTAGGTAACAAATGACCACCCTGCTACGGAAGACCTTCAACGGCCCTACACAGCAACGACAAGCCACCGACCTCGAGGGCTCGGGCCCCTTCGCCAGGCGTAAGAAGAAATATGGGACGCCATATGTAGAACCCTTACAGGCAAGCTATTTACGGAAACATCGGATCTCTGATTTCCTGCCGCCACGGCGGCGTCGACTCTTGCTTCCGACGCCACGCGAGGCGCTCGGCCTTGGACAGCATCCGCTCTCGACGGTCAGGGACGTCCGCCCCATCTTCCGCATGGTTCTCGCGGCGTGGGCCGCTTCCCTGTGAGGACACCAGGCGACCACAACCACAGCGAGGACGCAACCTTTGGGATGTCTTGCGCATGCTATCTGTCGCCAGAGCACCGCAGCCAGCTCAGTACTGGCACTGGTTGCAGTCGATGTGAGCGCCTCAGACGGCAAACTCGACCACAGCCACAACACAGTTGCCCACGTCGAGGTCGGGGAGTTCTCCCCAGGGGGGGGCCTTCCACAAAAAATCCGCTTGGTTGTGGCAGTGGCCTGGATCCCCCTGAGCCCCAGTGCCCGAAGCGAACCCAGACAGCCTCCGATACTTGTTTAATCCGCGTCCCGGGAGGTCCCCGCATTTTGCGCCCCGGATGAATCCCACCAGCCCTCTGGGCGTAGGTGGTCTAGAACAGATCCTCTTCCACCCCTCCCTCTTCCCCCTTGGGGAGGGGTTTACCCCTCCCCCTAACCCCCCTCCCCTGGACTGGGACGGGGGGGCCCGCGGGTAGTTAGAGGTCCAAGAGGCCCAAGACGGCTCCAAGACGCCTCAGAGAACCCCCTGGAGCTCCACGAAGGCTCAAGATAGCGCAAGAATCGCTTCACGATGTGGCTCCTAAGTGGTTCCCAAGAAGCCCAAAGAAACGGCCCCAAGATAACTCCAAGTGGGCACAACTCCAAGTGGCCAAACAGCTCCCCAAGGAGGCCCCGAAGAGGCCAAAATCGTCCCAAAACCTAAGGAAAAATCAATGATTTTTGCTTTCTCGCCTTTTCGCTTCCGATGGCCATCCGAGGCCTGGAGATGGCTCCAAGATGGCCCAAGAGGGCCCCAAGAGAGCCCCAAAAGAGCCCCAAGACGGCCCAAGAGCGCCCAAGAGCACTCCAAGAGCGTTCCAAGAGGGGTCCAAGAGGCGATTTTAGGGGCTTCCGAGGGGGGGCGCTAATTAAACCCCCCCTCTTGTTTGATCGACTCCCTCCAAGATGGCCCCAAAAGCGCCCCGCAGGCTCCCCAGAGCGCCTCAAGAGGGTCCCAAGAGGCGCCCAAGATGCCCCAAGGCGCCCAAAAAGCCCTCCAAGAGGCCCTCAAAAGACCCCCAAGAAAAAAAGAAAAAGAAAAAAAATAAAAAAAAAAAAAACTCCTTCCCCCTCCTACTTCTCCTCCTCGCGTCTTCCTACTTCTCCGCCCTTCCTCCCGCCTCCTCCTCCTCCGTGCCTCTTCCCCCCTCCTCCTCCTCCTCCCTCCACGACACGACGACACGACGACGACTCCCGCTTCATCCTCACCCCTCCTCGGGGTCAGTGACCAGCGTTACTCCCCCCTAGTTATGCTGCATGCTCCCCGACGTTCCCTGATCACCTCAACTCCCCTGAGCATCGTTTCTGGATGGGGCGGTGGGGATACGCGAAGCGTCAACCATGTCTGTCCTGATGCTTCTGATGGTCCCAGAGCACGAGAACGGACCCCGGAGCCCGGAAAGAAAAGAAAAAAAAAACAAAAAAACAAAAAAAAAACAAGAATGAAATAAGAAGAAAAATAAAAAAAACGAGCCGAAGTCAAGGAAAAAACGCCCAGACTGAAAACACATATATCCTCTGGGATCTCTGGGTCTCTGGGTGCCTGGGATCTGTGGATCTCTGGGAGCTCTGGATCCCAGCATCGAAAAAAGCACCTCGGATCTCCTGGTGCCCGAAACGCGCCCCCCGAACGCGCTCAGCATCGAACGCTTCCGCCGCCGCCGCCACGCACCGGGCAGGCCCGAGCTGGATCGAATCGCGAGACCCAGTGGAATCGGAAACGCATGGGACCGCCAGCCAATCGTTCGGAACCGAATCGACACCGGATAGCCGCGCTCGGCTCCGGCTGGCCCTGGCCGAGGCCAAAAAATGGGGCCGAATCGAATCGAATCGGAGTGGCTGCCTCAGCCGGCCAGTCGAATCGCATCGAATCGAATCGCAGGCGGCCCTGCCACTGCGTGCGCCCACCTGGCGGGCTCCAGCACGCCGTCTCCGGAGCCCTCCAGCACGCCCTCTCCCGGCCAGTGCCACCGCGCCCTGGCAGCGCGAACCCGCCAGGGAGCAGCTCCCCGGTTGGGTGAGCACTAGAGGGAGAGAAGGCAGGAGGAAAGGGAGGAGGAGGGGAAGTATAAGGAGTAGTAAGATCAGGAGCAGGAGGAGGAGGAGGCAGAAGAAGAAGAAGAGTAGGAGGAGCAGGAGTAGGAGGGGCGAGAGGAACAGAAGGAGGAGAAGGAGGAGGGGAGGAGGAGGAGGAGGAAGATGAGAGGGAGGCAGGGAGGGAAAGAGGGACGATTTGTAGACGTTCTGCTACGAACGACGTGCAGGAGAGGGGGCAGGGGAGGGAGGAACGGTGGGAGGAGGGACGAGGAGGAGGAGGAGGAGAAGGAGGAGGAGGAAGAGGATGAGGATGAGGATGATGATGCTGCTGATGATGATGGTGATGATGGTGGTCATGCTGCAGATGATGCTGCTGCTGATGACGACGACGACGAGGATGTTGATGATGCTGCTGATGATGACGAATATGATGAAGCTGATGCTGCTGTTGATGATGATGATGGATGATGATGATGATGATGATGATGATGATGATGATGATGCTGATGCTGACGATGCTGCTGTTGATGATGGCGATGATGATGCTGCTGATGATGATGATGATGATGATGATGGTGATGAGAAGGAGGATTACCAAGATTACCGCCTTGACAAATGTCAATACCAACTCCGCTCCCCTTAAATCTTGGGGAAAAGATCGCGTGATATTCGGTCAAGATACTCTCGACGACTCTTGGTGATGAGGGCTGGCCTACATGGCACACCCAACCCTCTCAGTTGGGATTGGCCGAAGTAGCCACACACAGCACAATACCAAATGCCGGGAGACACGTGATAATACAATACAGAGAATGCGAGGGGTGAGCCCAACCACCAGCGATATGTACCAATCGTCCTCGGGGGAGCCTCAAAATCGTACCGTTCACATTTTCCAAGGACACGCATATACTCTCAAGCCAGGCCTTCACACTTGCATTCGACGCACTGCCCCTGCACACCGTGCAGGACTTCCCGTCTTCCCCTAAGCTATGTGCAGTCGCGAAGCGTGCAACAGTATTAGGAGCGGGAGGAGGCGGAGGGGGAGGAGGCGGGGGAGGAACACCAGAGGGCAAACCCTCAGCGATTCTCACTCTCCGCGCCTCCTGCTTCTGCTGTGTCTCGAACTTGAGGACCAGCAGGGCGGCCCGCAGCAGCCGTCGTCTAACGTGTGCTGCATCGCGTTCCACTGCCAGTACTCGACCTCGATGCTGCTCTGGAATGCGACACTTCCCAGCCGCAGCTTCTGCCACTTTATCCGCAACTTCATTGCCCTGCACCAGCCAGCTCGCAATACCTCGCCCGAGGTACTCCGTCGGTGAAAGATGCGAGGACTCCTGCAACACCACCACGTCCGCCTTGGATCGGCCTTGGCTCTGGAGGAGGTCATGGATGATCCTCCAGACGTCAGCATTCTGGCCCGCAGGTCGTGAATACTTCGCTTGCCACCAGCCGCGGCAGACTTCGTCGTTGTCAGTCACGTAGAACAACATTCCCGTTGAATATTCGATGGCCGTAGCCAAACATACGAGCTCACCCCTCGGCACCGTCTGCTTGGACTGCGATCCCCACAGGGGTCCCAACATGTACGGTCCCAAGGATACAGGTGAAAACGAATCAATGACAGCCAACCCCAGTCCAACTCGTCGTAGACGGCCATCTCGTGACTCGGCACCTCCTGAGGCGTCTCCGAACACCAGCAGCGGTGCCGACCTTGTCCCTGGACCCAGACAACCGCTATGGAGTTGACTCATGTTGCCTACCTCCCACTGCGGTGCCTGTGCGGGCTATGGCACCCACGTCCATGCGGACGGGATGGGGCCCCTGGTCCAGAAACAAGTCGCACTCTCACGCTCCGCACCTGCTCTCGCAACTAGATAATCAGAATCTGAAAATGCACGGCCTCCGTAATTAGCTGGGCACTCCCACGTACGATGGAAAGCCGCTTCCACATATTCTTTGCAACGATCGCACACGCTGGATACACATCCCTTAACTTTGGCTGCAAACTTCCGCTCATTGGGCAAAGATCCACCCACCGCTGTGGAAATCATGAGTTCAACCAGCTGCCTCCCTTTGTATGCCTGGCCAAGACACGATAGAAACTGCCGGTAACTAACAAAATCCACACCACCAGCCATGCCTTCACCACAATACAACTTCGCTGCTTCTCGCCATTGTTTTGCCGCGATCGACTCCACGAACTCATCCAAGAGAGGTGCCACTTGATCGTGACCAACAATCTCAGCAGACGAGGAATTCCCAGCATGCCGATCTTGTGCACAACCGTTCGTGGTGCCCCACTCGTATGCCGAGGATGGTAACCAACCCGCCTGCAACAAATAAGAAATCGTCGCCGAAAAAGGACCTCTGATATGCCGTGATCTCTGTGCCTCTGACATCTCCAACAAAAACTGCACTGTATCATTCCATACACGCTGGATGCCATGATGCAGACGAGGCTCCGACCTCCATACTTGTAACCATTGAGCAATACACTGCCGCGGTAGTACCAGGCCTGGATCCAATCCAGGCAATCGCAGTTCCAGGAGAGTCGTAGTGCACCGACCTCTCCTCGCCGAACTCGCAGCAGCTGCAAGTCTGCGCCGTTGCACCACCATGGACTCCCCAAAACAACCGTACACCTGGTGACCGTATACCGCTGCGGCCTGAGGTCCAGCTCGCTGCAACTTCGCTGTCGTCGCACACCGACAAGCCGCCCGTGCAAACCGTCGAAGCTTCGCATGCTGAGGTTTCGACTTGGCGACTCTCTTCCTTGCCGTGTCCCGAGCATGCCTACGACCTCCTCCGAGATCGACGCCCAGGTAGGCCGCCTGCGAAGCCCCCTGCACCACAATACCTTTGCGCCTCAGCTGCTGGATCACAGCCTTCGTATCAGCATTGCGTTAGCGCGTGACCGTCGACTTTGGAGAAATCGCCAAGCCTTGACTTCTCATATACTTCGCTGCGCTACAAATACCTTTGACCAACATGATACGCACCTGTCGTCGCGAGCCCACAATACGCATGGAGAAGTCGTCAATCCACAAGCGCTCGGAGAACAACGGATGAACTGTGCACAAACGATGAAGAACCCAGTAATTCATGCAGCGAGCAAATCTGGTTCCACTCCTCAAACCCTGCACTAACGAACGAGTCGGCTGGAATGGGAGAGAATGCGCTGAAACCTGAGCCACCATTCTCAAACTCATACAGATCCTCAATTCCAAGAATAATATTGTCGGAGGAAATCGCAGTCGAAGAGCCCCACGCGCAAGATGTGGCCGCTCTATGCTGTCATAGAAAGCGTGAACATCCACGAGCGCATGCCCGTGCGGCACCCTCAGACGAACATGCACTTCCTCTTCGAGCGCCCGAACACACGCTTCCCGAAGCGCACTGTTGTTGGCCACAGCCGCATCCCACACAGGCTCATCGTCCAGAGCCCATTGACGCACTTGACCTTCACTCGCCATACCCCACAGACGACAAAACATGGCAATCCAACCGATGACTCGGTCGCCTCCTCATATCTTGCCCAAGAGGCGACCGATAACAGTGAGCACCTGCCACGGCCATGACAATCCTTCTTCCGCCAAACGGTAGACCTCACACAACTCGACCAATGCACAGTCTGGGAGCCTCTCGAAGTCTAGCGGCGACATCTGATCTATGCCGAGCCCCGCTCTGGGCTTCATAGCAGATGCTGCCCGTCGCAGATCCTCCACCGTAAGTGGCTCTAACTGCTCCACACGTGCACGCTCCCGAATCATATCACAAACTTCCATGATCTCTTTGATCAGACAGCGACTCAGACCTCCAGAGGTCCCGAAACTTGGCCACCTTGTGGTCCACGATATCCACAGGTGAACTAAAACTTCCGCTTCCCCTTCCTTCTGAATATGCAAATCATCAACCTGGGGTGGTGGATCTTTGATGCTACGATGCACGGCCCCGATGGAGCCCACCGGCGCAATCCACTCCTGAAAATGTATGAGTGAGCTGGCGGCAGCTCGCGCATGCGCCCGCTTGGCCCCGCGCAAGGCCCACGCCTCCAGCTGCTGGAGACGCTCGAGTGCTGCATCTCGTAGCCCACGAAGCTCAGGAGCAATCGACGCCCACGACCCTGCGCATGAAGACGCGACAGTAGAACACGAAATAGACTCTGGCGCTGTATCCAACAACCTGTCCAATGCTGAACATAGATGATCCACCTGCGCAGCTCCATTCTGGCGCGTCCTGTGTCGCAGTACCTTCTGCACCATAGTGCGCAGGCTACTCCACCACGACGCCGTCGAATCGGCCACGGGCTGCATGCGAACATGAGCTGCTTGCTTCGCTGGCGCCACATGGAGATCGAAGCCTCTCGCCCTAGAAATGTCCGAAGCCTCCTGACCGTGATGCGCTGCAATGGCATGCTCCACTGTACTCGCCCACGTGGCATACCTACTGCTGGCATGTAATATGAATTGCCGTCCAGCCGCGAACGCAAGGGATTCCCGAATCGCTGGCCAGACCTGCTGAAGAGAGCGTGGTTCCCAAGAAGCTTGAGCCAAAGCGGCGGGCCACGTGGCAGAAGGAATGGGGTAAGACGGATCAGCAGCGGCACCAGCAGCGGAGCTCGGAAGGCTCGCGCCAGCTCCACTGACATCAGACCCCCGAGGACGATTGCTGGTTAGGGCTCCACTCTCCCCCGAAGATTCAGACACAGAGTTATGCACCGCGGATCCTGACACTCTGGCTTCAGTGCACTCCTGCGCCGGGCCCTGTCCAGGCCTCTGAACCGACTGCAAAGACGATTCCAAAACCTGGGCGCTGTTTGAAGCGGGCCCCGCGGGAACAAAAGGAAGACTCGTCGGCCCAAGGATCCTCTTCCTCCTCGGGCTCAAAACTAAAATGAAAATCAAAATCCTCGACCTCCTCTCCCACCGCCTGCTGCGGTTCAACCTCGAGAGCTTCCCCAGAGGCCACGAACGAAACTTCGTCGTCCCCGCTGGCAGCTCGGGCGGGCTCAGGTTGGAGAAGGTCAGAAAGCAGTTCGCCACGCGCAGCCCTATTTTTCTCACGAGCCATCTCGCGACGAGAAACCAACTCCTGCTTGGCTCGATGCGACTTCGAAGCCACAGCGGGCTGCAGCGTCGGCCTGCTCGCTTGGGGCATACGCGGGGCAACACGCAAGGAACGAGTCATTAATTGCAAACCAGACTGCCTAAAATATATGGCTAGCCCACAATGGGGCTTCCATGGGACGGCTTCCACCGCCTCGACTGATTTGATATATGGCAGACAGGGCGAACTAGCTACAAGATAATCGCTGTGCGACTGACCCTTACTGCTGACACATGTCTGCTGCACAGGCGCTCTCAATGCATGCCCTCCCAGCCTCTGGAGATATCTCGACTCTAATATTTGACTGACATCAATGTTCCAGTCACCCACGATAACCCATGGCAGTTGCAGGCATTGCACAAAAGCGCCCAGGCGCGACATGCGCCCCACGTTGTCGCCGCCGAAGCCGGCTGAGCAGTAGCCGTAGTACACTATGACCACGAACGAGTACCCCTGCTGGTGCACCGTGACGGCCATGAAACCATCGTAGTCCACTCCACCAGGGACACAAACACCAGGTCGATCACGAGGTTTGTCCACAAACCTATGCACATGTCGATAATTGCGTGCAAGAAACAGCTCACCTCCTTCACATGCGCGGGCTTGACCAGATGCTGAACTGCCATTGCCCGTTGGACGTGCCCCATTGTCCATGAAGCGCCAGTGAAGACTCTGAGCTTTCTTGGCCCACTCGTCGCGAGCGGCTCCTTTCCCCACGAGATGTGTCTCAACTAACCCCATAAATTGATACTGGTCCAACTGCGACTTGCTGGAGAGGAACTTCCAACCCTGCCGCCCAAGCAAAGTGAAGCTCGCGAAAAACATTCTGCATTCATCATCTCCACCATGACTGTCGACTGACTCCTCTGCCGACTTGCCTGCTCCTGAAGCCGAAGGCGTCGACCCTCCCACGGCAGAGCTGGACCGTCAAGCCGAACCACTGGCACCCGCGCCGCTGGCCGCCTGCGCTGCACGCGCTGCGGCCTCGGCTGCCTGCTGTGCCTGCTTGATGCGCTCCATCTCCTGCTTCACCTCGTCGGTGGAAGGCTTCGCGTCCGCTGGCGTAGCAGGCTGCCCAGGCGCCGCGGCTGCTGCCGAAGGCGCTCCTGGCACGCCGCCCACGCCTGCGTCCTCGCCCTTCTCCGCCTCCATCTTCCTCTTCTTGACCGCGCGCTCCTCGATGGCACGCTTGAGCTCCTGGATCTTGGCATTCCACTTCGCGATGTCCGCTGACTTGCTGGCCAACGTGACACGTGTCGCCCTCAGATCCTTCTCGAATTGCTTCAATGCATTCCGTTCGCTCTCCTCGCACTCGATCTCGTCGAGAGACGCGAAAAAAAGACTCGTCCCACGTGAAACCGATGTTGGCGGGAGAGTCCTGCATGTGCTGCTGCTGCTGCTCCTGCGTCTCGGCGTCGGCCTGAGTGGATAGGCCGACCTCCTGCGCAAGAGCCGCTGCTGCTGACCTTTCGCTTATCTCGGCCAAGGCCAAGTTCCTCAGAGCTTCTGCCTCCTTAGCCTCGGCCCTCACCAGGTTGTCCCTGCATCGACTAGTCTGGGCTGTGGCCTGGTCGAACTTCAACTTCGCATCCTTCCACGCACCCTCGGCGCGCCTCGCCGCCTCAGCCGGCGCTGGCGCCGCCATTGCCGCTGGCGCCTGGGCCCTGGCCCTGCTCGCCGCCTCCTGCGCCTGCAGCTCCAGCAACTTCTGCTGCGCAGGGTCCGTGGCGAGCTGGGTGGCCTGGCGCAGCAGCATCTCCACGGACGGCGATTCCGACAAGTCGC
>CAUYUJ010000151.1:82500-95000 GCA_963575745.1 Prorocentrum cordatum
GGAAAAATCGAAGAGGAGGAGGAGAAGGAGGAGGAGAAGGAAGAGAAGAGGGGAGGGATACTGATATAGGACAAAAGGATGATAATATAGGAGGGAGGAGGAGGAGGCACAGGAGGAGGAGGAAGAGGATAACCAGTGTAAACGCAAGAGCTATCAACAATGTTGGAATACACCTTCCTTCCAAACTCCCTCTTCAGAAGCCCCTACATTGAAGCATTTGCCTCGTTGGAAGGCAACCGTTTGAAGACTCGGGAGCATGCCAAAACATTGTTCTCGGGATTCCAACGTCGTCACACATCTACTTGACTGTTGCGTCTTGACGATCCTGGATCGTGCTAGAACGCCGCTCTTGGGATTTCAACGCTGCGAATCAACCAAACCGTTGTGCCCGCAATATGCGGAATCCGTCCAAAGCACCATTTCTGGTACGTTGATCCTGGGAATCCGTCAAGCTCGCGCAACATGTATGAACGAATGTCCGCGGCGCTACGGCGAAAGCCACATTTAGAAAAGGAGCCGCCTTCAATCCGCGAAGCTCCTGCACATGTTTAGAACGAACGTGCGCGGCGAGAAGGCAATAACCACCTTTTGAAAACGGGTGATCCTCAATCCGTGAAGCACTTGCAAACTTTTACAACGAATGTGCGCGGCGCTGAAGCGAGAGCCACAGTTTGAAAACGGGTGATTCTCAATCCGTGAAGCTCTCGCACATTTTCAGAAGGAATGTGCACGGCGCTAAAGCGAGAGCCACATTCTGAAAACGGCCCGCCCTCCATCCGCGACACCGCTGTCAACGTTGGAGCTTCAGAATCCGCCGACCCCTTGGGGTTCACCGGCGCGCGAGATGCCCCTCCCTCCCCAAACCCCTCCCCCGGGAGCCCGGCCCGGTCGATTTGGAAGGGGGGGGGGTCCGGCCGGATCCGCCGGGGGGGTCATCCGCTCCGAGAAATCCTGCAAGGACTCCTCCGTGGCCTCGAAATGGTCCCAGGACGCCACTCGACGGCCCAAAATGACCTCCACGGGGAGTTTGGCGCCCCTAAGATGCCCCAAGATGGGCTCAAGACAGCCCACCATGCCTCCGAGATGCTCCAAGAGGCCTCGAAGAGGCACCCCAACAAGGCCTTGAGGAAGCCAAAATCATCAGTTTCCATTGGGAAAACGTGCATTTTTAGCACGCGCGACGTTTCGGCCTCCACAGCGGTGAAGCCAGTCCAAGAGGCTCCCAAAACCACCCCAAGACGTCCTCCCAAGAAGCGCCCAAGACGGCCCAAGCGGGCGCCGAGACAGCCCAAGGGGCTCCCAAAACGGCCGGAAAGGGCCCCAAGACGGTACCCAGAGAGGCCCAAGCGGGGTAGCCCGCACCGAAAATCCGAGCCTTCCGCTCCCAGACGGCTCCAAGACACCCCCAGAGGCGCCCGAAAGGGCCCCAGAGGCTCCCAATGCGCCCCCCGAAAAAACCCCAAGAGGCCCACAAGAGGCCCCAGGAGTCCCCAAAACGGCCCTCAGGAGGCTTCGAGACTACCGTCAAGAGGCCTGCGAGAAGTTTCCCCAAGGCGATCCAAGCGAACGCCGCACAAGCCTCATACCCACAACCTGGGCCCAGCGGTCAGACTCCTCGCAACTTCCGTTCCTTGCCGCCGTGCTCGTCGCTTGTCTCCGCAGGGCGTTTCGGCGGTTCTCTCCGCAGCGCCCGTCCCGCCTTACAGCACTTCGCGCAAACCACCGTATTGCCCCGCTTGAAAAAATTCTAACGGAGTTCCCCACATAAAAACATTAACGGTCTCTTGGGACCCATGGGGTACGACAACATCAACACGAAGGAGAAGCTCATCGAACGAGTAAGTACGCACGAAAGGGCAGACGAAAGAAAGGAAAAGGGAGGACAGGTGCTCGGGAAACGAAGCCTTGTAAATAGTATGGGTTTCCGATACCCTCCTCGCTCAGGCGGGGCCTCCCTGGAAAGGTGGGAAGGGCATGAAACCATGTACATAATATGGGTTTCCGAAACCCCCCTCGCTCAGCGGGGCCTCCCTGGAGAGGTGGGAAGGGAACGAAACCATGTGCATAGTATGGGTTTCCGATACCCTCCTCGCTCAGGCGGGGCCTCCCTGGAGAGGTGGGAAGGGCATGAAACCATGTAAATAATATAGTTTTCCGAGACCCTCCTTGCTCAGACGGGGCCTCCCTGGAGGGGTGGGAAGGGCACGAAACCATGTAAATAGTATGGGTTTCCGATACCCTCCTCGCTCAGACGGGGCCTCCCTGGAGGGGTGGGAGGGGCACGAAACCATGTAAATAGTATGGGTTTCCGATACCTTCCGTCTGGGCCTCCCTGGAGGCGTGGGAGGCGGGGGGCGGGAGGGAGAAGGAGAGGATGTTCTGGGAAAGCAACCCCACTCAGGATGCGGGGAAATATTCTTCTGGTCCTTCGACAGATGGCCCCCGTCTGTGAACGCGGGCTTCGACCCGTCCTTTTTCGGGGGACACGCAGAGCATTCAAACTTATTCGCCACCCTGCGCGCATCGTGGCACGCCCGGCACGCTACTGGCCTATGGTGGATGCCCGTCTGGTGGTACTTCTTGATCTGGTCTGACGTCAGATGCCCCGCGTCCTCGAACTCTGGGCTACCCCCGTCCGCTCACGGGCGTTGGGAACCCACGTGTTTTCACGGCTGTCCCGCGCTGGGGCGTTAGGAACCCACGCGTTTCCAAACATGTCCCGCTTTTGGACGTTAGGAACCATGTGTTTTCACGCCTTTCCCGCTCTGGGGCGTTGGGAACCCACGTGTTTTCGGGACAACCCACAATGCCTCCCAGACGCCCCCCCGAGCCCCAAGATTTCCCCCAAGAACCCAACGAAGCAAACATGTCAGAATCTCTTTTGGGCCGACGTGGAGGCCCCAAGAAGGCCTCCAGAAAACACCAAGGGCCAACCAAAAGGACCCGAAAAGGCGCCCTGGGAGGCCTCAAAAGCAAAACGCGGCAACCGCGAGTTCCCCAAGGGGTCGGCGGTGTGGCGTAAGCCTGAGACTCATAATTTGTAAGGAAGTCTCAGGCGAAACGCTCGGCCCGCCCTAACAACTGGCTCCGGGGTCCGACAGGGAGAAATTATTTACAAGTAAAAGGAGAGAAGGAGGGAGGGACGGAGGGAGGGAGGGAGGGAGGGAGGAGGCGGAGGAGGAGGAGGAACAGGATGAAGAAGAGGAGGCCGTGGAGCGTTGGAGGTAATGCTGCCTCTGCGGCGACTGTTGCACAGGGGGGTCGCCCTTTGGTGGGCGGGCTGGGCACGGGGGTGGGCTCGGTACAGCCAGTCCGCCCTGACCTTCGCCCCGTGCCCCCCCCTCCTCCCAACAGCGGCCTCTGTTTTGCATAGCCGACAGTGGTCGTTGCTTGTCTCTCCCTTTGTTTTCGCCTCGGGTCTTGCCCTGCGGGATCCGTGTTGCTGGTCAAACTGGTCATCAAGCTGGTCAAACAACATGAGGAAGCCTCTTCAGGCCCTCTTGGGGCCTCAAGAGGCCTCAAGAGGGGAAGAAGAGGGCCCAAGAGGCCTCTTGAGGCCTCAAGAGGCCTCAAGAGGAGGAAGAGTGCCTCAAGAGGCCTCAAGAGGCCTCTTGGGGCCATCGAGGAAGAAGAGGAGGCCTCTCGAGGCCCTCCTGGGGCCTCCGCAGAACCCGTCTCCGGAGCCTTCCGGCACGCCATGCTGGCCACCTCCTCGAGCCACGCCTGGCCCGCGGGCACGGGGCGCCCCTCCGAGGCCCACAAGAGGCCGTCTTCGTCTTCGTCGTCGTCGTCGTGCTGTCGTCGTCGTGCTGTCGCTGTCGTCGTCGTAATGTCGTCGTCGTGCTGTCGTCGTCGTCGTCGTCGTCCTCGAGGGGCGAACTTGCAGCCTCGAGTTTCGAGACGGCGCGGGCCTCCCGCGAGCGACGGCAGCAAGGGGTCCTGCCAGAGGAACAAGCGCCTGGACTCCGCGCACCAGTGGGTCAAGTTCCCCGCGCCGTCTGGAGTCCACAGCGGCTCCTCGAGGCGTGGGTCCAAGAATGGAGATGGAGGCGCTGACTGAGTGATCGATGCACCCGTAGCCCAGCGGGCCCCTCGGACTGGAGGAGCGTCATATCATATCCAACCGTGAACGCTTCTCGCACACGTGCTCTTTTTGAGGGGAAGGTGCTCCTCCTCCTCCTCCTCCTTCTCCTCCTCCTCCTCCTCCTCCTCCTCCTTGGTCCTTCTCTTCGCTCCTCCTCCTCCTCCTCCTCTTCCTCCTCCTCCTCCTTCTCCTCAAACTCCTCCTCCTCCTCCTGCTCCTCCTCCTCCGACTCTTCTCTTCTCTTCTCTTCTCTTCTCTTCTCTTCTCTTCTCTTCTCCTCCTCCTCCTCCTGCTCCTGCTCCTCCTCCTCCTCCCTCCTCTCCTCCCTCCCTATCCCTCCCTCCCTCCACCCTCTCCTCTGCTCATCCCCCCTCCCTCCCTACCTCCCTCCCTCCCTCCCTTTTCCTCCTTCTCCTCCTCCTCCTTCCTCCTCCTCATCATCATCCTCCTCATCATCATCATCATCATCATCATCATCATCATCATCCATCATCATCATTACCATCATGAGAATCACCATCATCATCATCATCACCATCATCATCAGCAGCAGCATCATCATCAGCATCGTCATCATCATCAGCAGCATCATCATCAAAATCAGTATCAGCAGCATCAGCATCATCACCATCGTCATCATCAGCTGCAGCATCATCATACTCATCATCATCAGCATCATCAGCATCCTCCTCCCCCACCTCCTCCTCCTCCTCCTCCTCATCATCATCATCAACATCTTCGTAATCATCATCATCATCATCATCAGCATCATCATCATCATCATCATCAGCAGCAGCAGCAGCAGCATCATCCTCGTCATCAACAACAGCACCAGCATCACAATCAGAAGCATCGGCATCAGCATCATCAGCATCATCGTCATCACCATCAGCAGCAATATGAGCATCCCCACCCGATCTTCTTGTCAGGCCAGCCTCTCGACGTTGTCTGTTCGCAGATCACTCTCCAGCCAAGACGCAGCTGCTCGGCGCGTCCGAAAGGGACGCCACGCCAGAGAGAAAATCCAGCGACCTCTCCAGCGACTAACAGGAAGCATCTATACACAGGCTCAAGGGTGGGCGGGCTTGGTTGAGCCCAAAAACCCACGGAAGCGATTAGCATCGACGGCCTGACCTCTAGACCGATGGGGAAAGACATGCACGCAAAGGATATCCCCACCCGATCTTCTTGTCAGGCCAGCCTCTCGACGTTGTCTGTTCGCAGATCACTCTCCAGCCAAGACGCAGCTGCTCGGCGCGTCCGAAAGGGACGCCACGCCAGAGAGAAAATCCAGCGACCTCAAAGCATCTAACTCCAAAAGATTCTCCTGGCCGTCAGGCCGTCATTCGCATCAAGGCACGGTGCACTGAACAGAGCCTAGACTCACGGTACGCCTTCGCGAGCAAACTGGACAATTTGGGCGGGTATGGTTCAGCGATCTTTGTCCAGAAGGCGCCAGACGGCGCCTTGCCCTCGAGGGCTTTGTGCGGCGCCAGCGAAAAAGAGCAACAGCCACGGCCACTGCACTTACAGCTACACAGGGCGTCTAGGTTCACGTGCACATACATGACTCTGGTACGTTTTCTCCATTGCGTGCCAAAAGCACAGAAGTCAAAGTCGATCACCTTCACGTTGGTCTGCTTGGCGGCATGTACCGCCCACTTGGTCTGCCACACCCACGAGGTGGCTGGGTTCTCGATTGCCGCTGGGACTCCACGCAGGGCGCACTCCAGAAAGAAGCTGAAGGAGAAGCACGCGAGCCTGTTCCCTAGCATCACTTTGAGCGAGTCGCCTGACGAGAGGCCAGGGAGTCCCAGCAAGTGTTGTCCATCACGCAAGGCCGGGGGCCCGTTGGGCCTATTCCGAGCCATGGACCAGGAACTGCAGGGCATACCCAGCCAGACACCCTGAAGCAGCTGCCCTCGAAGCCAGCCTCGAACGACACGTTGCACGCCTCGCCTGGAGAGGTCGGCCAGGCCGGGCTCGTGCTCCATGTCCAGCTCGAAAACACGTGGGGCCAGCCGAGAGGCCTGGCCTTGTCGCATGGCACGCGACCAGCTCCCAGAGCCACTGAAGATCTCCAGGTACACCTTCGACTTGGCGGTGTGGGCCCACGAGCTCAGATTCTGCATAGGGTGCTGCCAATAGTCACGGCGCAGCCGAGGGCCTGAGCTTGCTGCACTGGTCGTAGACGCTGGAGCTGCTCTTAGACACGGCCTCCCTTTGCATAGCGCTTGAGACTCCGATCGGACTCCCACCGTCCCCTTTTCTTGATGTCCCCGAACTCCCGAGCGCTGGTTAGCATCTCGTGGCTGGCACCGCCATGGCGCAGCTGGTACAGCACCGGGGGGCCCAGGGTCTCCAGGTCCAGGGCGGCGGACGCGAGGCTGAACGCCCGGGTCCATGACTTCATGCTCAACGCGAACAGCGGCTGCTCTGGGTGTCGGCCCAGCACCAGTCGGTCCAGCACCTGCTCCATCCAGCCGAACTCGGGGTTGTCCAGCAGCAGGCTGATGTCGTAATCCTTTGTCTTCGACCTCGCCTCGAGCTCGGCCGGGAACAGGAGGATGGAGTACTTGCTCAGGTGCCGGGGCCCGCACTTCACCGGCCGCACGACCGAGACCACGCGCAGGGACAGCAGCTCGGATGGGCGCAGGTAGAGGATGAAGGCCAGCACAGACGCCGTCGCCGCCGCCTCGCACCCGTTCGTCGCCATCCAGTCCGCCATCCACGCCACCACCGGCCAAGGCAAGGGCAGGCGAGCCCGGGGGGGCGCCATGGACTTCCAACCCTTCAGTGCCCGCTGCACGCGCGGCATGTTGATCAACTTGGGCAGCAGGTCCAACCGGAAGTGGGTCACGGCAGCCGCCAGCTTCGACCCGTCCGGCGAGTCGTGGCCCTCGAAGTACAACTCGTTGAAGTACTCCAGGAGCGTCTCCTCCAGCTCTGGGATGGTGGACACTGGAAGCCTCGCAGCAGCGGCCCAGGTCAGGAAACGGTGGTATCGGGCCTGGTAGTCCAGCGTCGTCCTGTTGCCCACCGCCTTCTGCTCCAGGAACGACCGCTGTCCGGGCCCCCGCCAGTGGGCGCCCTCTGGATGCCTGGCCCGCCGCCGCTTCGCCCGGGCGGTCCGCTCCAGTGGCTCCGCTGCCAGGTCCAGCCCCAGTGTCGAAGCCGCCGCCGAGGAAGAGGTCCGCCCCGTCGGGGTCCCAGCTCGCCTCTTGCTCGAGGCCAGGCGGGGGCCCGAAGGTAGGCTGCCTCGCGCCAGGAGGCCGCCTGACGTCGGAGTCGGCGCCGTGGCTACCACCAACGGTGCTGGGGCAGCAGGTAGCTGCTGCCGACGAAGCATAGCCCACGCCTGGCAGGTTCCTGGAGGCGCGGTCCGCGGAGTTCCGCTCGGAAGGTACCCAGCGCCAAAAGAAGGCAGTGCCGCTAGCCAGCGAAAGAGCCGCCAGCTGCCGGCAGATGCGCCCCATCTCTGGGCGCGAGGACCGCCCCTTGGTGGCAGCCAGGATCGTTCCCAGACAATCGCCCAAGCACAGATGGCACCGGTTGAAGGATGAGAGACGCCGAAGGATATGCCGAACAGCCACCACCATCCCGCGACCTTCCAGAACGACTTGAGGTTCCGAACGACACCATCTGTGCGACACGACCGGGTACCACCCCTCCGCCCAGACGCCCTCAGGGATCTCCGGGAACTCCTCATTCTCCACCTGGGTCACCTCCTCCACCTCGAACGCGGAGCCTGACACAACGAACTCCTCATCCTCCTCCAAGTCCGTGATCACCTCCTGGAAGCCCCCGGGGTCCTCGAAGGTTGCGATCGACTCGGGCACGAAGGGGTCTCCAGAGCTCTGAGCCTTCAGGGCGAGGGACCGATGTGAGACGCCACCCTCCTGAGTCTTGCTGAATCTCCACCTCTCGTTGTACCGTGATAACTCCAGCGCAACAGCTGATGACGATGTTTTCTGAGTGACCCCCACGCCCCACCACGATGCGTCGACCATCGTGAGCCTGCTGTCAAACGCGGCTCCCGCGTCTCGGAAGCAGAACACGACAAGACTGGCGCACCAGCGGAGCTCGCGCAGGCAAGAGGGCCACAGCCGAGCAGTTCGCCCACCATACTGGGCAGAAAAAGCGTACAGCGAGTTGAGACAGGACAGAAGCTCGCGCCGAATCAGCGCCCTCGATGTAAAGTGTGAGACCACACGTGAGACCGTCTTGCCCGAAGCGAAGCCCTTCCGGCACAGCTCCAGGCAGGCCAGCCGTAGCTTCCACCGCAGCGCCGGGTTCAGCCCGATGATCGGGAACTTCTCGTCGAACTGCCAGCCCAGCGCGGCCGCGCCGAAACTGCACTCGACCCCGTGGGTGGGTAGGCCAGCCGCTCGGAGCTCAGAGTCGACCGCAGCGGCAGCCGCAGACGCCACCGACGGGTCGGTCGAGAGGCTCAGCGCGTTGTCCACGTACTCGGTGTGAATCACGTCGCTGGTCACGCCCGGCACAGGCCGCCTGTCTACGAAGCGGTTGGCCACGGTCAGCTGGGGCACCTGCAGCGCGGTCGCCTCCAACATCGTCTGGCAGATCCAGAGGCTGAAGGAGCAACCCATCGGCGGGCAACGGAAGCAGGGATAGACCACGTCCGTCCCGCTGAGAGGGCGCCCGTCCGAGGTGCGGTCAAGCCCCAGCAGGCCCGCGCGGCAGCTCGGCAGCGCAAAGTACCGTCGGAACTCCGGCGGCAGCAGCATCGTGTAGAAGGCGTCGGCCAGGTCCACCTCGGCCACGGCGATGGGCTTCCCGCTGTCCACGTGAAGGCCAGCGAAGCTCGCGCCAGACGCGAGGGCCACCTTGTCCGGGGCCCGGAAGTGCAGGGACGCATGTCTGCCGTCCAGGATGAGCCGCAGCTTCCCCGACTTCTTGTATACGAAGAACACACCCACACTGCACGCCTTGTCACTGTAGTAGTCGATGAGGTTCCGGCGCTCCAGGATCCGCAGCAGCTGGATGTACAGCTTGGGGTTCCTGAGCGCCGGGTCGATGTAGAGCTTCCGAGGACCGTCGGACTCGATCCGAGCCCGACCCTCGGACTGGGACAGCATCATATCATGAAGCCGTTCAACTATCTTGCGGCCAGCTCCTCCTCCCAGCGTGTCCAGCGCCACCGGCGTGAAACCCTCATCTGGGAGCGAGAGGCTGTTGATGTTATCAAAGCTGAACGGAGCGACCGTGGCACTCTCGCCGGCGTAGTCGCTGAGAACTCGAAGCTCCTCAAGGGCTCCTGAGCCAGTCAATCCCTCCGGGGGCTTACCGAACCGTCGGACAGCGTCTCGAACGTTGTCCAAGGCCCGCTGCTGACCCGCAGAGACAGGCTGCGAGTGGTCGCCGTGGCTACAGGGCTGGCCGACGTACAGCTCGTTGAGGGCATTCACCACCTCACTCACCATGGCATCGGCATGACCCCGACGAAGACCACGACGGGCCACAGAACGTGTGCAAGCGAAGCTGTTCGCCTCTGAACGGACCTGACGCTGTTGATCAGGACGTGGCAGTGGAAATAGATCACGTTGGCGCCCACAAGGCATGCCCTTGAAGTGCTCATCACCAGCGAGTGGCGGGCCACCACCGCTGGGCCCCCCTCCAGAAACGCGCGGACCGCCGGGGGGAAGCGGCCCGCGTGGTAGTACGCCCGTCATTTTCGCAAGGCCCGCTGCTCCTCGCGGGCCTTGCGTACTTGCTTCAACACCGAAGCGTCCCTCTCCACCTCCTTCGCCACGTGCTCCAAGAGCAAGGGACAGATCATGCTCTCCCCGTGGTCTCGGCTGAGACCGGTGAAGACAGCGCTCTCGTCGATGAAACCGAAACTCAGCAAGCTGTGACTGCCGCTCCCCCGACCACGACCCTTCTTGCCAGTCTTCTTGTTCTCGTTGGCCTCGCCGCCGTCCCCGACGCCATGGCCACCGTGGTGCGGGTCCCGGTCCATCACGTAGACGTACTCGTACATCTGACACTTCCGAAGGATCTGCTCGGCGCCCGCGATGTTCGGCAGGTCGAGGCCGTCCCAGCACGCCATCGTGTAGATCGCGCGCATCCCGGCCTCGTAGTCATTCACGCCGTAGTCGTCGGCCGCCAGCCCGAGGGTCGCCTTCCAGAACCTGAAATGGTCCAGCGGCCCTCCCTGCCGACGGTCGATGAACTTGCAGCACCACAAGCAGGTCCGCGGACCGGGGATGTGCCAGTCCACGAAGGCCTCCTCGGTGAAGCTGGCGACGGCGTCGCGCCACTGCCGCAGCAGCCTCCCGCCTGGGACCGCAGGGTTCGGCAGGATCCCCATCAGACGGGCGTCCGACGCGGCCTCTCGCCCAGCGTACTCCTGGGCCGATCCTGAGATCGAGCGGATCGTCACCCAGGAGCCGTCGGCCAGCGGCATGAGCCCGACGGACCCTCGCAGCACCGAGCCAGCGGGCGGGGCCACGGCAGTCCCGCGCGCGCCAGCCGTCGTCGACTCGACCAGCACCCACATGGCGGCGGCGGCCATGCCTGCCCCCGCAGGAGCGGCAGCTCCGCCAGCAGCACCTGCGCCAGCTCCACCCGCTCCTCCGACGGCAGCACCAGGTACCCCTCCAGCGGCGACCAGAGCAGCAGCCTGCGCCCCTGGGGCCACCACCGCCGCCACATCACCTGCCTCCGCCAGGGCGGCAGGGCCGCCCTGACCGAAGGTCAGTGGGATGAGGAAAGGCCCCGCCGGCGCTCCCAGCCCAAGACGATGGTGGTCGGCCGCCAGCGCCGCCCTGCAGTAGTCCACGGCCGCCTGGTCGATCTGCTGCTGCTCTTGCTGCGTCAAGTCCCGCCTGAAGCGGTGTGAGTTCGCACCTCGAATCCCTGGCGGGAAGGACGCCCGCGTGCTGGCGTAGCGCACGGCAATGATGTCGCTGCCGTCGCACGCGTAGTCCTCCTCGTAGATGTCGGTGTCCACGGTGCAGATCAGCACAACGTGCGGTGACCCGACCTCAGCTGGAACTCTCGCCCGACGCCCCAAGATCAGCCGCTGGTGCCACAATGGCTCGCCGTCGTAGCGAACCCAAGCCCATTGCTGCATCTCCGGCGCTGCCGCCACTGCTGGGGCCACGATCGCCGCCGCCATCATGACGACGCTTGCAGGTCAGCCACGCGCCGCCCCACCAGACGTACACGTACCAGCCAATGAGGCCCAGGAACAGCAGCTCGTTCACCAGCACGACCAGCCAGAAGGAGGACGCCGCGATGTCGGCCCCGGCCTCCTGCTCTGCCGGCGGCGCCGGGTTGGCAGGCGCCGGCCGTCCTCCCGGGCACGCCGGGCAGCCTGGGCACGGCGGGCAGGCCGCACACCCAGGGAACCCCGGACACGCCGGGATCGTGATCGAAGGGCAGCGCTGCAAATTGCCGCCCCAGAGATATGCAAGAGCCCCCTGCCACGCGTATTGGGCTGCGGGCCAGAGGAAATCCATTCGCACTGCCTGGATGCGAATTCTTGAGCCCAAAAACCCACGGAAGCGATTAGCATCGACGGCCTGACCTCTAGACCGATGGGGAAAGACATGCACGCAAAGGATATACTCATTATCAGCATCATCAGCAGCATCACCGTCATCACCATAAGCAGCATCCTCATCGACATCACAACACCATCATCATCAGCATGATCATCAGCATCAGCATCATCAACATCATCATCAGCAGAAGTATCAGCACGAGTATCGCCATCATCATCAACAACATCATCATCACTCTGATCAGCCTCATCACCATCATCGTCAGCATCATCAACATCATCATCATCAGCATCATCAAAATCATCCCCATCCTCCTTCTCCTCCTCCTCCTCCCCCCTCCTCCTCCTCCTTATCCCCCTCCTCCTCCTCCTCCTCCTCCTCCTCCTCCTTCTCCTCCTCCTCCTCCTCCTCCTCCTCCCCGTTCCTCCGTCTCCTCCTACTCCTTTTCCTCCTTCTGTTCTTCCTCCTCCGCCTCCTCCTCCTGCTCCTCCTCCTCCTCCCACCTCCTCCCTCCACCTCCTCCTACCCTCCTCTCCTCCTCCTCCTCCTCCTTCCCCCCTCCTCCTCCTTCTCTTCCTCCTCCTCCTCCTCCTCCTCTTCATCCTGCTCCTGCATCATGCCTCCTTCAACCCTCCCTCATCCCTCCCTCATCCCTCCATTCCTCCTCCCTCCTACCTCCCGCCTCCTGCCTCCCGCTTCCTGCCTCCCTCGCTCCTCTTTCCGCCCTGTCTCCCTCCCTTCCTCCCTCCCTCCCTCCCTCCCCCTCCTCGCCTCCTCCTCCTCCTCCTCCTCCTCCTCCTCCTTCCCATCTTCCTCCTCCGCCACCTCCTCCTCCCCCCTCCTCCTCCTCCTCCTCTTCCGCCTCCTTCTCCTCCTCCGCCTCTTCC
>CAUYUJ010000151.1:100000-117582 GCA_963575745.1 Prorocentrum cordatum
TTGCCTTGAGATTGTCTATTCATCTTGCATCGGCGGTGCGTCGGCGATGCACTGGCGATGCACTGGCGATGCATGGGCGACGGCGGCGCGGAGAAACCTGGGCCTCCGCATCGAGCCGTGTCGCCGATGCGTCGCCGATGCGTCGGCGATGCGCCACACGCCTCCGATCCCACCTATGGCCATCGCTCGGACGTCCATTCCCTGTGCTTGCTTCGGTTTCGTGCATGTTTTTTTTTTTTTCGCGGGATGATCCAGGATGCTCCTTTAATAATCCCCGCCGAGAAAAAAAGCACACGACCGAGCGATACCAAGATCCCCAGACCCCCGACGTAATGATTTTTTCATTACGTCGACTCCAGAGTTCTCGACCCCTTCCCCAGGACCGGTTTGTCGTCCTGAGTCGTTTTTTGACGCTCCCGAAGCCCGGCGAGGGCCCCCAGAGGCCGAAAATGGCGAAAAACCTCCCGTCATGATTTTTTCATTACTCGAGGGGGTCTGGGTCTACCCCGACCCCATCTGGAGGCCTAGATGGGGAGAAGAGGTCAAGACCTCTGCGCGTCGACGCCGCGGCAGAAGCCATGGCGGCGGAGGCCTTGGCCCTTTGGGCCCCCCGAGGGCCTCTCCCGAAGCACCCGCTCCCCGAGAAGCGCAGCAAGACAGCGCCATGACCTGTCGGAGAGGGCCGCGCGGATTCCTTGGCGCGGCGCTGGGCCCCCATCCCCCCAGACCTCCTCGCGCTGCGACAAAATCATGACGGGAGGTCTTTCGCCATCTTTGGCCTCCGGGGTCCCTCAACCGGGCCTCAGGACCGTCAACAAAACGACTCCGGACGAAAAAAACGTCCCGGGGAAGGGGTCCAGACCTCTGGGGGTCGATGTTGCAAGAAGATCACGGCGTCGGAAGTCAGGGCCCCCGTCCTGGCGCGCGGAGAGCGCCAGGGGCGGCGACGGAGGCGCGGCCAGGGAAGGCCCAGCGCCGATCCAGGAACTCCGCGCGGGCCTCCGGGCGCTGCTCCTCCTCAGCCACCGTGCCGCTGGGGCCGGAGAGCACCGCATCGGATCGAGACTTCGGAGCGGCGATCGGGACCTACGTCGGCTCCGCGGAGATCGGCAGCCAGGCCGGGAGGAGTCGAACCGGCGGGCATGGGCAGGCCCGGGATGCCTCCCTCGGGAGGCCGAGCCCCACGTCGCACTCCGAGGGTCGAGTCGGCTCGGCGTCCGAGGCCGTCGGCATCGAAGCACATCGAGCCGGAGGGATCGACAGGAGCCCCGCTAAGGGGGGGCCTCCTGGGGCCTCTCCCTGGGGCCTCGGCTGCTGGGGTGCTGCTCCTCCACGGCCCGCTTCGCGTGCCGGCGGCGGGGGGGGGGGGCCTCTCCTGGGGCCTCTCCTCTGGGCCCTCTCCTCCTGGGGCCTCCATTACTAAAGTGCCGCTGCTCCACCTCGGGCGGCGCCCCCCCCCCCCCCTGCACGAGCAGCGGGGAGGCGCCGCCCCGCGAGGGGCCGCCGCGCGGCGAGGCCCCCCCCCCCCCCAAGGTCGCACGCCCTGCCCCGCGAGGCGCGGCGCCCGGCGAAAGCCAGGCCGCCGCCGGAGCCGCCGCGGCTGCCGCCCCGCGCCTGCGCCCCCCCCGCGAGGCGCGGCAGACACACGCAGAGGGGAGGCCCTGCCGCAGGAGATCCGCCGGCCCCTCGGCGTGCGAGAGACACTGTCGTCGCCGTCGACGTCGTCGTCGCGTCGTCGTCGTCGTCGTCGTCGTCGTCGTCGTCGTCGTCGTCGCCGTCGCCGTTGCCGTCGCCGTCGCCGTTGCCGTCGCCGTCGCCGTTGCCGTCGCAGCCGCCGCCGCCGCCGCCGCCGCCGCCGCCGCCGCCGTCGTCGTCGTCGTCGTCGTCATCGTCGCCGCCGCCGCCGTCGTCGTCGTCGTCGTCGTCGTCGTCGTCGTCGTCGTCGTCGTCGTCGTCGTCGTCGTCGTCATGCGTCCCAAAGAACTGGAACAAGGAAAAGGAATGCCGCAGTTGAGCCGGAGGGGAGCTCCTTCCCTTCATCCCTTCCCTGCCCCGGGGGGGGGGGCACGGATCGGGGGGGGGGGTCGGGGGGGGGCACGGGGAGGTGTAGTCCCAGGTCTGAATGCCGTTCCCTGGGGTCCAGGAGGAAGTCGCCAGAGGGGGTCTCGGGGGAGGTCCCGCCTTCAGGGTCGGCGGCACTGGCCGTGAGGCCTTCGCGATACTGAGGCACAGCCTTCGTTGGTCGTTGAGGCTCCCATGGTGCCTCAGGGCTTCTGTGGGTGCCCGGGGCCATCGGGGGATCGGATGCGAGAAATGCTTGTGGGGCGTCTGCTCGCAGGCCGATGTCTGATGTCGTGCGCCCGCTCTACCCTGACCCGGACCTCCTCTCATGGTGACAACACAAAGCACGGCGGGAAACTCTTGGCCAGTCTCGGCCTCCTTGCGCCCTCGCTGGGCCCCAGCCAAGGACGTGAAAAGAACAGCATTGAACACCAGTCCCGTGGAAAAGGTCTGGACCTCTGGGGAACCACGATGCGAGGAAAAAACACAGGTCTTGGGAGATCCTGGCTTCGCCTCTTTGTCTCACGCTGGGCACTTTCGCCCAGTTTCGTGCCCCGGGGCCCTCACGCATCGACGGAGCTCTCATCCACATCCCCTCCTCCCCCCCCCCCTCACTCTACCCATTCGGCTCCTGCTGCTGCTGCTGCTGCTCCTCCTACATCCTGCTCCTCCTGCGTCTGCTCCCTCCTCCTGCTGATGCCTCCTCCTCCTCCTCCTCCTCCTCCTCATCATCATCATCATCACCATCACCATCACCATCACCATCACCATCACCATCACCATCATCATCATCATCATCATCATCATCATCATCATCATCAGCAGCATCAGCATCAGCATCAGCATCATCATCACCATCGTCATCATTATCATCATCATCATCAGCAGCAGCATCACGATCATCATCATCATCATCATCATCATCATCATCACCATCACCATCATCATCATCACCATCATCATCATCATCATCATCATCATCATCATCATCATCATCATAATCAGCAATCATCATCATCATCATCATCGTCGTCATCAGCATCATCATTATTATCAGCAGCATCATCATGGTCGTCGTCAGCATCAGGATCATTACCATCACCATCACCATCACATCATCATCATCATCATAATCGTCGTCATCATCATCATCATCCTCATCATCAGCAACATTAGCATCATCAGCATCAGCATCACCGTCGTCATCAACATCAGCATCAGCATCAGCATCAGCATCATCAGCATCATAATCATCACACGCACAAGCATAAACAGAAGCATCAGCATCAGCAGCACCACAACCATCATCATCATCATCAGCAGCATCAGCATCATCACTTGCACCATCATAATCGGCATCGTCATCATCATTATCAGCATCACCATCATCATCACCATCACGATCACCATCATCAGCATCATCATGCTCATCGTCACCATCACCCTAAGCATCACCAGCATCGTCATCGTCATCATCATCATCATCATCATCATCATCATCATCGTCACCCTCATCATCATAATGATAATCATCAGCATCAGCATCAGCATCAGCATCAGCATCAGCATCAACATGAGCATCAGCATCAGCATCAGCATCAGCATCATCATCGTTATCGTCATAGTCATCATCATCATCATCAGCATCATCATCATCATCAGCATCATCATCATCATCATCACCTTCATCAGCATCACCTTCATCATCATCATCAGCATCCCCCTCCTCCACCCTCTTCCACTCCTGCATCTTCTTTTCTTCTTCTTCACCCTCTCCTCCCCCCTCTCTCCCCCTCCTCCACCCCCCCCTCCTCCTCCTGCTCCTCCTGCTCCTGCTCCTTCTGCTCCCGCTCCTGCTCCTCCTGCTGCTGCTCGCCCGAGCAGCGGGCCGCGCACTTCAACACGGAGGCAAATAAGCTATACTGCTGCCGCCCGTGCGCTGCTGCTGCTCCTCCTCCTCCTCCTCCTCCTCCTCCTGCTCCTCCAGCTCCTCCTCCTCCTCCTCCTCCTCCTCCTCCTCCTCCTCCTCCTCCTCCTCCTCCTCCAGCTCCAGCTCCAGCTCCTCCTCCTCCTCCTCCTCCTCCTCCTCCTTCTCCTCCCGATCGCCGCTCGGCTGCAGCCTCCGTCGGCGTCTCTGCCGCCCGCCGCGACCACTCCAGGGCCTTCCGAGACGCAGATGATCTCGAGCTCGGAGTCGTCGTCTGCAGGAGGAGGAGGAGGAGCGGGAGGGAGGGGAAGGACAGGGAGGGAGGGAGGGAGGCGGACAGGGAGGAAGGGAGGGGAGGGAGGGAGGGAGGGAGGGAGGGAGGGAGGGACAGGACAGGGAGGGAGGGAGGGGAAGGACAGGCAGGGAGGGAGGGAGGGAGGGGAAGGACAAGGAGGGAGGGAGGGGAAGGACAGGGAGGGAAGGAACGGAGGGAAGGGAGGATGGCGGAGGAGGGGAAGGATCAGGGCCAGAGTAAGCCTGGGAGGAAAGGGACGGGGGGGGGACAGGGAGGAAGGCGGTGGAGGGGGGGAGGCAGGGAAGGGCCGAAGGCGGCGGAGGGCGGGGAGGGTGAGGACCAGAGCAAGCCCAGGATGCATCGACGATGCTGCAACGCCCCTCCGGCCCCAGGTCCTCCTCTTTCTCTTCTTCCTCCTCCTCCTCCTCCTCCTCCTCCTCCTCCTCCTCCTCCTGCTCCTCTCCTTCTTCCTCCTGCTCCTCTTCTTCTTCCTCCTCCTGCTCCTGCTCCTCCTACTCCTCCTCCTCCTCCTCCTCCTCCTCCTCCTCCTTCTCATGAGTCCCGGCTGGCACGCATTTGTTCCTCGCTCGCCGCCGGGGGGAAGCGCCCCGCCTCCGGAGAGAGGCGGGCGCCACGCGCGCCTCCCCCCCCCTCGTCTCGGAGAGGAGCTCTGCCCGACGGGAGAGAGCGAGCCAGGTCAACGGGGTTATGTCGGGCGTGTCCCCCTACAGCCAGGGGGACGTAAGACCTGGGTACAGGGGACTCGGAAATCCCCGACGAGATCGTCAAGAAAATGACGAGGCCGAGCCTGCATTTTGACGAGGCCTCCCGCTGCAGACATCCCACGAAACTCCTCCTCGTCAAAATCCGAGGCGCGGTCGTCAAAAAACGATGGCGAACCCGAGTCCTGGCAAACCCGGGTCTTACGCTCCCCCGATACAAGGGGATTTTCGACGAGACAAATCAAAAAAATACCCCAAAAATGCCCCAAGAAGGTCAAACAAATACTAAAAAAGATAGCCCCCAGACTATTATTGGATTATGTTTTTTGTTGTTGTTGTTGTTGTTGTTGTTGTTGTTGTTGTTGTTGTTGTTGTTGTCATTTTTGGTATTTGTTATATTTCGCCGAAAATCCCCCTGTAGGGGGACAGGCCCGACTTAAAGCCACCGAAGGAGCTGTCCGGCGGAGGCTGTCCGGCCAGAAGGTCCGCTCTGAAAAGGGGGAGCGCCCCTCCAGACCCCCTTGCGTCGTGAAAATCGCGAGGCATCTTTCTCGCAGTGTTCGGCCTCTGTGGGCCCCCACCAGGAGCCAGGCCACCGAAGGAGCTGTCCGGCAGAAGGTCCGCTCTGAAAGAGGGGGGCGCCCCCCCAGGCCCCCTCGCGTCGTGAACCCACCGCGGCGGGAATGTGTTTTTCCAAATTTCGGCCTCTGGGGGCCCCTGCCAGGCCTCGGCTCGGGACCGTCAAACAACGACTCCAGACGAAAAACCGGTATCGGGCGCGTGGTCAAAGCGGGGCTCCGCGGTGCCAATTGTTGTTGCGTTGTTATTGCGTTCATGCGTTTCTGTTGCCGTCGTCCTCGCCCGCGACCCGCCCGCGACCCACCCCGCGACCCACCCCGCAACCCCGCCCGCGACCCACCCCGCGACCCACCCACGACGCACCAGCGACCCACCCACATTGCTTTGACGAAATAATCGGCGCCTGCGGCGGGTTCGTTGTAGAATCGGCGCCTGCAAAAATCGACGACTGCGGTGGGCTTCCTCAATGCCTCGCGGACTGCAGACGACCCGGCCCCCCACTTACTCATATCCGTACGTGCGGGGTGGTACGTAATTTTTCTGAGCTCATTTAAAACGAATGTGCGCGACGCTGGGACGACTGCCGCATTTTGAAAGCGACCCGCCCTGCATCTGTGTCTTCGGCGGGGAGTGTCACTTTCCTTGCTCTTGAATTGCGAGGGTGCCTCAGGCCGAGCGCCGGCGTCGCCCCACCGACGCCTCTGGTGGTCAGGGGGGCACCTGTCGGGCGCTGCAGCTTTCCGATTCCCGCAGCCCGGAAAGAAAGCCTCCAGCGAACCGAAACGCCCCCACGGCTAGACCCTCGATCCCCCCCAAAAAAACCTTCGTTTTTTTTGGTTTTGTTTGCACAATTGTTTTTTTTTTTTTGCAAAACCCCGAGGTGCCTTTCTTGCCGCCAGCCCCCCGACCTGCACCTTCCGCACCTTCTGCGCGGCAGGTGCCGCGCTGCCGCCGTCGCGGCGGCCGCAGCGGCGGCCAGTGCCGAGGCCGCAGCGGCGGCAGCCTCCGCGCGGAAGGTGCCGAAGCTGCTGGTCGGGGGAACCATCGCTCCGCATCGCGCGGCCCCGACAGCTGCCCAGGCGCGAACCGCGCAATTTCAGAACATGCCCCGAAGCCCTTGGAACGCGAGGATCCTAGCACAACAATCGCAACCCCTCGGGGCCCACGGGTCTTCCGCTGCAGCCAAGGAGGAGGGAGGCCGATGACGAAGACGAGGACAACGTGGGGGAGGAGGAGGAGGGAAGGGAGCAGAGCAGAGCAGAGCAGATCCTCGTGGAGTCCCTGTCAAGCTACCGACCGCGAAGCTCGAAAAACTTACCTGAACTCTGCGAGGGTTCCTTCGAAACCAAACGTCTCGCGCTGCGAGCCCCTCTAAGGCTCACAGCAAACGCTGCACTGGCCGACAGGCACACAACCTTCAGCGGGGGCCCCTACGTCAGGTGCGACGACCACTTCCCTTCCCCGGCCCACCAGAGCCCACTCCACGCCTCCCCCTCCCAGGGTGTCGGTCGCTTCTGCCACGATTCGAAGGCAAGTGAATCACAGGGATCTCAGGAGCGCTGACAGCAGTGAACCCGTCTGGCAAACTTGCTGGGAGCCTGCTAGCTGCCCGAGGCATCTGTTCATGAGGTATGCTTCCTGCTGCTACTAGTGGCGCTAAACGAGCGCTACTTGCCATCATGGGGAACCACGTCCTGGCTATACGGGGACCCTCGAAATTTCGACCCTTTCCCAGGGACCGGTTTTCCATGCCGAGTCGTTTTTGGACGGTCCCGAGGCCCGGCGAGGGCTCCCGGGAGCCGAAAACAGCCGAAAGGCCTCCCGCCCTGATTTGTTTTTCACGACGCGGTTATGTCTGGGTGCTCCTCCCTCGTGCCCCAACTGTTGGCGGCGCGCACACCGGGATAGGGGGGAAGGGGCAGGCCTCTTAGAAGGAGGCTGCTTCTCAGAAGGCGCCGGCCTTACATCTGCAGATACGCAAATCCCGCGCCTTCTCCGAAACAGGGGTGCTTCTGAGCAGCCCTCCGCCCTCCTCCGACCCCCCTCTGCGCGTGCCCCAGCCGATCCGCCTGCTCTTCTGGGCTGGGCTTAGGTCGGGCATGTCTTCCTACAGGCGGGTTTTGGCTGACAGAAATTATACAACGTATTCAAAGCAGAGCAACAAAGCAAACAACACTTTAATAACTAATTGAATAAGTATTTTACGAACCGTTGACGACGATTTCATTACTCTCAAGAACATGATCGAATCACTGTCTTCATAGCTATCTATGGCGAAAAATCGTCGTCGGACTTTTTTCAATGCCTCGTTTTGAATATGCCTCCTGTGGAAGCACGTGGCTGATATAGTAAAATATGAAAACATGAAAAAAACAGCAACACAACTATTTAATAACTATTCTAGACACTACTTCACGAACCGATGATGAGTATTTCAGGACTTTCAATTACTATGTGTAACAACTATTTGTACACCTATCGATGGTGAAACATCGTCCACGGACATTGTTTTTCAAATGACTCGTTCTGAATCTGCCTCCTGTGGAAGCACATGCCCGACTGAAGGCTGGGCCCGACGCCGCCACCCCCCGACGACGACGCCGACGACGGCGACGACGACGACGGCGACGACGACGACGGCGACGACGACGGCGACGACGGCGACGGCGACGGCGACGACGACGCCGCCGACGACGACGCCGCCGCTCCCCGACCGCGCGGCCGAGGCCTCCCGCCCCGGCCCCGCCGCCGGGCTCCCGGCCCGGGGGCTCCCCGCCGCCGCCGGGGGCGCCCGCCGGGGGGCCCTCGGCGCCTCCTGGCGACGGCGGCGACGGCGACGACGGCGACGACGACGCCGACGACGACGACGCCGACGACGGCGACGATGGCGACGACGACGGCGGCGGAGACGGCGACGGCGGCGACGACGACGACGACGGCGACGACGGCGACGGCGGCGACGATCACGGCGATCACGACGACCGCCACCGCCGTTTCTGGGGCACGGACATCCGGCACCGAATCGGAAGCTCGGATCGAGCCGCAAGGAGAATCGGATCGGGCCGCAGCGGCGCGGGGCCGGGATCGGGCCGGAGCGGCCGCGCCGGGATGCACAACAGCGCCGTGCCAACGTCGGGTCGCATCGGGTCGACGGAACATGGAATATCGACATCGATATCGACTGATCATCGAATCGACTCGATTCAGATATCGATTTCGGATCGATATCGAATATCACGATAGCGATATCGATTCGAATACCGAATTTCGGAACGTGGGATATCGTTATCGACATCGAACATCGATTTCGGATCGATCGAATCGCAACGGACCCTGCGGGGTCCGAGGTGGGACCGCTTGTCTTGGGCTATGGGGGCGGTCCGAGCAGCTCGCCGCCTGCCCTGTGGAGCCCACTTGTGGACCCAGATGTCCGACGACAACGACGACAACGACGACAACGACGACGACGACGACGACGACGATAACGACGATAACGACGACGACGACGACGACGACGACGACGACGACGACGACGACGACGACGACGACGATAACGACGACAACGACGACAACGACGACGATAACGACGAGAACGACGACGACGACGATAACGACGACGACGACGGCGACGGCGACGACGACGACGACGACGACGATAACGACGATAACGACGACGACGACGAGGACGGCGAGGACGGCGAGGTCGACCGGCCGACGACCGACGACCGGCGGCGCCGCCGCCGCGGCGGCGCCCAGCGGCGGGACGTCATCGTCGCCCAGGGGCTCTTGCCGGCCGGCGATCGTTCCTCGATTTCGACCCTTGGGGGTGGGCCGTTTTCGGGCCCTATAGGGCCATCGCTACAGACAGGCAAATCGGTACGACTTGAAAATTCGGCCCGAAGGCTCGAATCGCACGAAGGTGCCAGACTGTTGGTCCAGCCAGGCCAGGGGCCGTCGGCGCAGCCAGTCTGGGGAAAAGGGTGTGTCAGCAGGTCGCATCCGAGTGGCGGGAGAATCCTTCGTCTCGCACGGATCCAGTCTGACCATTGTACCCATACAAAATATCAACTGAGGACGGCTCTGGAATCCGAGGGCGACTTACACAGGGCAGGGGGCTAGGTGCCTTCTAGAATTTGACTGAGGCTCTCCTGCTAGAACTTCCCTCAGGTAGCTCCTTCTGGAATTTTACTGAGCTGCACCTCTGGGTTCCGACGTTTGGACCGTCGCGCGTTCTGGTCACTGCACCTCGCCGTCGCCGGCGTCGTCGTCGCCGCCGCAACCGCCGTCGCCGTCGCCGCCTGGAGGTTCAGTCATGCGTCCAGTCCGGGCACATCGCACCACCTTTGCCTGATGGTCTGCAGCGGCTCCTGGGCGAAGAGCTGCCTCCTGGGGAAGCGGACCTCAGACCCCAGCGTCATGCTTTTTCTCGTGACGTCGACCCCAGACCCAGACCCCCGACGTCATGATTTTTTCATGACGCGACCCCCAGAGGTCCCGACCCCTTCCCTGGGACCGGTTTTTCGTCCTGAGTCGTTTTTTGACGGTCCCGAGGCCCGGTGAGGGCCCCCAGAGGCCGAAAATGGCGAAAAACCTCCCGTCGTGATTTTTTCATGACTCGAGGGGGTCTGGGACCCCAGCGCCATGCTTTTTCTCGTGACGTCGGCCCCAGAGGTTTCGACCCATTCCCTTGATCGGTTTCCCACCCTGCAGAAATTTCTGACGGTCCCGGAGCCCCGCGAGGGCCTCCAGAGGCCGAAGACGTGAAGCAGCCTCCCGCCGCAATTCTTTTCACGACGCGGAGGGGGTCTGGGCTCTGACTGTGTCGGAAGCATGCCTCCCCCCCCCCCCCGAGCCTCGACCCCCCCCTGCCTTCCAGGGGGCACTCCCTCGTCCCGGATCCGCTTCCGAGGGCCACCGAGCCCCGAAAGCGGCCCGCGCGCGCCGAGGAAAGACCGCTGGCTGAACAAACACACATCTGAAGGGGCCCCAGGACACACAAACAAGTACACACACAAATCAGAGACTTCCCCATATTCTCTAAAAAAGATCTTCTGGGTGTTTGTCTCTCCCCCCCCCACTTCCCATACTTCCCCACCTTTTCTGGGGCATCGAAGATTCATGGTGTCTGTGTGCCTCTTTCCCAGACCCCCGACGTCATGATTTTTTCATGACGCGACCCCCAGAGGTCCCGACCCATTCCCCGGGACCGGTTTTTCGTCCTGAGTCGTTTTTTGACGGTCCCGAGGCCCGGCGAGGGCCCCCGGAGGCTGAAAATAGCGAAAAACCTCCCGTCGTGATTTTTTCACGACGCGAGGAGGTCTGGGTTCCCTCCTGAAGATCGCCGGCTCGTCGGAGGCCTGGGCGCCCAGGCCACCCCTCAAGCCTCCGACGGCCGTGCCCGGGACGGCCTCGGCACCCCCGGGGACCGCCCCCGACGAGGCGCCAGCAGCCGAGAGGCACCCCGAGGCGGGCACACACTCCCGGGACGAGCGACACCGCCAGACCCCCTCGCGTGGCGAAAAAATCACGACGGGAGGTTTTTCACTATTTTCGGCCTCCGGGGGCCCTCGCCGGGCCTCGGGACAAGCAAAAAACGACTCAGGACGAAGAACCGGTCCCGGGGAAAGGGTCCAGACCTCTGGGGGTCGACGTCGTGAAAAAATCACGACGTCGGGGGTCTGGGGACCCCCGACGTAATGATTTTTTCATCACGTCGACTCCAGAGTTCTCGACCCCTTCCCCAGGACCGGCTTGTCATCCCGAGTCGTTTTTTGACGCTCCCGAAGCCCGGTGAGGGCCCCCAGAGGCCGAAAATGGCGAAAAAACTCCCGTCACGATTTTTTCATTACTCGAGGGGGTCTGGGGAGGACCTCGAGCCCCGCACCTCGAGAAGCTCCCCCGTGGTCAGCCACCTCCCTCGCGGCTCCTCTCGAGGCCCTCGAGGCCCCAAAGATCCGATGTCGTGATTCTTTCAATGCGCGGTCCCCGGAAGCCTCGACCCATTCCCGAGGACCGGTTTTTCGTCCTGAGTCGTTTTTTGACGGGCCCGAGGCCCGGCGAGGGCCCCTGGGGGCCGAAAATTGCAAAAAAAAAAAAAAAAAAAAAAAAAAAAAAAACTCCGTCGTGATTTTTCCAAGACGTTGGATCTCTGGGGAAGAAGAAGCTTCTCAGCAGTCGTGAGGGCTATTCCGAGGAGTCCCGCCGCCTTCTGAGGAGGCCTTCTCCTTCTCACTTCCCCCCCTCCTCCGCCTTCTCCTTCTCACTTCTCCTTCTCGCCTTCGCCTTCTCCTTCTGAGGAGGCCTCCTCCTCCTCCTCCTCCTCCTCCTCCTCCTGCTCCTCCCCCTCCTCCCCCTCCTCGTCCTCCTCCTCCTCCTCCTCCTCCTCCTCCTCCTCCTCGTCCTCCCCCTCCTCCTCCTCCTCCTCCTCCTCCTCCTCCTCCTCCCTCCTCCTCCTCCTCCCTCCTCCTCCTCCTCCCCCTCCTCCTCCTCCTCCTCCTCCTCCTCCTCTCTCCTCCTCCTCCTCCTCCTCCTCCTCCTCCTCCTCCTCCCTCCTCCTCCTCCTCCTCTCCTCCTCTCCTCCTCCTCCTCCTCCTCCTCCTCCTCCTCCTCCCCCTCCTCCTCCTCCTCCCTCCTCCTCCTCCTCCTCCTCCTCCTCCTCCTCCTCCTCCTCCTTCCGAGGAGGCCCCTCGAGGCTGGAAAACCTCCCGGGGGGCCGACGAGGGCGTCCGCGAGCTGCCTCCAGGGGGGCGGGAGCCGCGGCGGGCCGCTCGTGCGGCCGCGGGCCACCGACTTGCGCGGGCGACCTCTTGCGCGCGCGGCCGCTCACCGAGCGCTCTGGGCGTGGCGGGCCACCGCTCGGGCGTCCACTGCCTGTGCTGTGTTTGTCGGTTTCGTGCGCGGCGTTTCCGCAAGGATGGTCCAGGGCCCAGAGATCCAACGTCTTGAAGAAATCAAGACGGAGGTGTTTCGCAAATTTCGGCCCCCAGGGGCCCTCGCCGGGCCTCGGGCCCGTCGAAAAACGACTCAGGATGAGAAACCGGTCCTGGGGAATGGGTCGAGACCTCCCGGGACCGCGCATTGAAAAAATCACGACGTCGGATCTCTGGGGATGCTCCTTCAGAATCCCCGCCAAAGTGCACACGTCCGAGCGATACCAAGGTGACGTCCTGGGGACTCGTCCTGGACCCCTGGCTTCGGTGGCGCCGATGTGCTCCCCACAATTACATCCAGCGAGTTGCTGACGCTCTCGGGCGCCTTCGCTGATGGGCCTGTTTACCACCACCACCACCACGAGTTGGAGGAATGTGGTGGAGGAGGAGGAGGAGGAGGAGGAGGAGGAGGAGGAGGCGGAGGAGGAGGAGGAGCCCTCGTGGAGAGGAGGAGGAGGAGGAGGAGGAGGAGGAGGAGGAGGTGGAGGACAAGAAGGAGGAGGGGAGGAGGAGGAGGAGGAGGGGAGGAGGAGGAGGAGGAGGGGAGGAGGAGGAGGAGGAGGAGGAGGAGGAGGTGGTGGTGGTGGAGAACAGGCCATCCTTCGTGGGCCCTCGGGCGCGAGGGACGCCTCTCGGCGGCCGCGCCCCCGTCGAGGGCGCCCCGCGGGGCTGCCCGAGGTCGCCGCCCCGCGGCCGGCGGAGGCCCCAGCCGACGGAGCCGAAGGCCACCGGGCCCCCGGAAGTCTTCGGGGGCCCCCAGGGGGCCCCAAGGACCTGGTGACGTTTGATGGTCGTCCTGATTCTGGCACGGCGCGAGGCTCGCGCCGTGAAGCGGGCGAGACGGCAAGGGGTCTTCTGGGGGGCCCCCAGGGGGGCCCCCCGGGGGGGGCCCCAAAGACTTCCGGGACCAAGTCGGGCCTGTCCCTCTGCAGGGGGGGATCTATATTCAAGAATAGTCCAAAAACAGTCTGGGGACTATTTTGGAATGATTTCTGTGACCATCTGGGAGTCTTTGCTGCGTCTTTCTTACTTTTCGTGGGAAGTCCCCCTGTAGGGGGACAGGCCCGACCTAATTCCAGGAGCTAGTGGTTTTTGGCTGTCGTCTTGGCTGTTTCACGGCGCGAGGCTCGCGTCGTGCAGCAGGCGAGACGGCAGGAGGTCTGCGGCGCTCAGCCTCTGGGGGCCCTCGCCGAAGATCCCGGACTCGGGATCCGCCATCGTTTGCCTGGTTCTCCGACCTGCAAGAGGTGCCAGCCCCCGCCCTCCACCTTCCGCACCTTCCGCGCGGCAGGTGCCGCGCCGCGGCGGACGCCGCCGCCGCCGAAACCTCTGCTGCGGCCTCGGTGGAAGCCCCAATGGCGGCCGCAGCGGCGGCCGCCGCGGCGTGGAACCTGCCGCGCGGAAGGTGCGGAAGGTGGAGGGTGAGGGAGAATGGCACCCCAAACGATGCGGACAAAAACAACCAGAACTGCCGCCTCGGCAGAAACATAGGGCGCACATGGTCGCAAATCTGTGGTGGAACCAGCGGTGGCCACGTGCGGCGGAAGCCTACATCAAAAGAGCTTGGGAAGTGGGCGGGGAGTGTTTTTTTTTTGTGTGTGTGTGTGTGTGGTTGTGATTGTGTGTGTGTTGTTTTCCCACAGTGTGTGTGTTTTTTTTTTTTGTCTGTGTTTGGTTGTGTGTTTTTCCCCCACGTGTGTGTTTTTGTTTGTGTGTTTGTGTTGTGGGTTTGTTTGTTTGTTTGTTTGTGTTTTTACCTAACAGCTCTTGCTGATAGGTTTCTAGTGGGGTCAAAAGAGAGCAGCAGATGACTCCACAGGGGGGTCGGGGCGGCATCCAGGGAGCTGTGTCCGAACTCGTGTTCGAATGCGCTTTTCGCAAACAGTCACACACTTCGTGCTCTTCGACCTCCCAGAACTCCATTCCCGGGCCACATTCTGAATGCCCGGAGCCAACTGTAGGCCACTTCGTGCTCGTCGACTTCCCAGAACTCCATTCCCGGGCCACATTTTGGATGCCCGGAGCCAACTGTAGGCCACTTCGTGCTCTTCGAGTTCCCAGAACTCCATTCCCGGGCCACATTTTGAATGCCCGGATGCCCGGAGCCAACTGTAGGCCACTTCGTGCTCTTCGAGTTCCCAGAACTCCATTCCCGGGCCATTTTGAATGCCCGGACCCAACTGAGGCCACTTCGTTCTTCGAATGCACGGAGCCAACGTAGGCCACTTCGTGTTCTTCGATCGGTCCGAACTCCATTCGGGCCTCATTTTGAATGCTGAGGCAGTGATGCCTGAGGCTGAGGCAGGCTGAGGCGAGGCAGCCTGAGGCTGTGGCCGAGGGGCTGAAGGCTGGAAGATCAGACTGAGGCTGAGGGCTGAGGCAGGCTAAGGCTGAGGCTGAGGCAGGCTGAGGTGAGGCAGGCTGAGGCTGAGGCTGAGGCTGATGCAGGCTGAGGCTGAGGCAGGCTGAGGCTGAGGCCGAGGCTGAAGGCAGACTGAGGCTGAGGCTGAAGCAGGCTGAGGCTGAGGCTGAGCCAGGCTGAGGCTGAGGCTGAGGCAGGCTGATGCTGAGGCAGGCTGAGGCTGAGGCTGAGGCTGATGCAGGCTGAGGCTGAGGCAGGCTGAGGCTGAGGCCGAGGCTGAAGGCAGACTGATGCTGAGGCTGAAGCAGGCTGAGGCTGAGGCTGAGGAAGGCTGAGGCTGAGGCTGAGGCAGGCTGAGGCTGAGGCTGAGGCTGAGGCTGAGGCAGGCTGATGCTGAGGCAGGCTGAGGCTGAGGCTGAGGCTGATGCAGGCTGAGGCTGAGGCAGGCTGAGGCTGAGGCCGAGGCTGAAGGCAGAATTGAGGCTGAGGCTGAAGCAGGCTGAGGCTGAGGCTGAGGCAGGCTGAGGCTGAGGCAGGCTGAGGCTGAGGCTGAGGCTGACTGAGGCTGAGGCTGAGGCAGGGGAGGCTGAGGCCGAGGCTGAAGGCAGAACTGTTGCCGAGGCTGCTGAATCAGATTGAGGTGTGGTGAGGCAGGCTGAGGTGAGGCTGAGGCTGACTGATGCAGGCTGAGGCATGCGGCAGGCTGAGGATGAGTGAGGTGGGGCCTGAGGCTGACGGCTGAGGCAGGGCGGAAGACTGAGGCAAGGCTGAGGCAGGCTGAGGCTGAGGGCAGGATTGTGGCTGTGGCCGAGGCTGCAGGCAGACTGAGGCTGAGCTTGAAGCAGGCTATGGCTGAGGCTGAGGCGGCTGAGGCTGAGGCTGGAGCTGAGGCAGGCTGAGGCTGAGGCTGAGGCTGAGGCTGACTGATTGCTGAGGCAGGGATGAGGCTGAGGCCGAGGCCGACGGTAGACTGAGGCTGAGGCTGAAGCAGGCTGAGGCTCAGGCAGAGGCAGGCTGAGGCTGAGGCTGAGGCAGGCTGATGCTGAGGCAAGCTGAGGCTGAGGCTGAGGCTGAAGCCGAGGCCGACGGCAGACTGAAGCTGAGGCCGAGGCTGAAGGCAGACTGATGCTGAGGCTGAAGCAGGCTGAGGCTGAGGCTGAGGCAGGCTGAGGCTGAGGCAGGCTGAGGCTGAGGCGGAGGCAGGCTGAGGCTGAGGCTGTGACTGCGACTGCCGTTGCCACTGCGACTGTCATCGCGAATGCGACTACGACTGCGAGAACAGCAGAATTCTACAACTGGATTCTCATCTGAATCTTAAGGGGAATGCTTCCAGATATGCTCCTACACATCGCTGTTAGGTTGCTTTGCCAGGATAGTTTGTGTTTTGTTTTCGCCCTATTTGTGAAATCGCTGCAAGCACGGCGGATCCGAGGTCAAAATAATCGGCTTTCGGTCCGGGGGGCCAGCGAAGGCCGACAAAAATCGAGCACCTCCCGTCGTGAGTATTGTCGGTACGCTGGGGGCTCATAGGCAGGAGGAGCGATCCCCAAACGGCCCCCCTCTGACTCGAAGAATAAAGAAGAGCAAACGTACGCTCATATCTATGCATTTTTTCTTCTGTAACTCACTGCACTGGATGCATCCCTGACTTCGGATCCTCAGTACTTTGGCTGATTTTCCCACTCGCAGAAGATTTCGAAGATGCATCCCAAACGATGCGGAACAACCTGCGGAAAATTTTTACCTGACAGCGAAGACTGATAGGTTTCTAGTGGTGTCAAAAGAGAGCAGCAAATGACTCCACAGGGGGGTCTGGGCGGCATCCGGGGAGCTGTGTCCGAACTCGTGTCCGAACTCGTTGTTCGCAAACAGTCACACACTTCGTGCTCTTCGACCTCCCAGAACTCCATTCCCGGGCCACATTCTGAATGCCCGGAGCCAACTGTAGGCCACTTCGCGTTCTTCGAGTTCCCAGAACTCCATTCCTGGGCATGATTTTGAATGCCTGGAGCCAACTGTAGGCCACTTCGTGTTCTTCGACCTCCCAGAACTCCATTCCCGTACCACATTCTGAATGCCCGGACCCAACTGTAGGCCACTTCGTGGTCTTCAAGTTCCCAGAACTCCATTCCTGGGCATGATTTTGAATGCCCGGAGCCAACTGTAGGCCACTTCGTGTTCTTCGAGTTCCCAGAACTCCATTCCTGGGTATGAGTTTGAATGCACGGAGCCAACTGTAGGCCACTGCAGGCTGATGCTGAGGCTGAGGCAGGCTGAGGCTGAGGCAGCCTGAGGCTGAGGCCGAGGCTGAAGGCAGACTGAGGCTGAGGCTGAAGCAGGCTGAGGCTGAGGCTGAGGCAGGCTGAGGCTGAGGCTGAGGCAGGCTGATGCTGAGGCAGGCTGAGGCTGAGGCTGAGGCTGAGGCAGGCTAATGCTGAGGCAGGCTGAGGCTGAGGCCGAGGCTGAAGGCAGACTGAGGCTGAGGCTGAAGCAGGCTGAGGCTGTGGCAGAGGCAGGCTGAGGCTGAGGCAGGCTGATGCTGAGGCAGGCTGAGGCTGAGGCTGAGGCTGATGCAGGATGAGGCTGAGGCAGCCTGAGGCTGAGGCCGAGGCTGAAGGCAGACTGAGGCTGAGGCTGAAGCAGGCTGAGGCTGAGGCTGAGGCAGGCTGAGGCTGAGGCAGGCTGAGGCTGAGGCTGAGGCAGGCTG
>CAUYUJ010000152.1:0-27500 GCA_963575745.1 Prorocentrum cordatum
AATCGGGATGACCACGGTTTTGCTACTGCATCCTCAACCCTGCGGGCCAAACAATAGCCGGCAAACAAACCATGGATATCTCAAGGTACGTCGGATCTTATCGAACAGGGGAACGCCGCAAGACAGTCTGGAGACGCTGACTGCGAACATCCCTTAAACAAGCTCATTGGGGAAAAAGCCAGGGCCGATCGTACGAATCTGATAAAGACTACACTTGTTGGCGGCAACTGGGACGTCGTCAGAAAACTCGAGAAGAAGCCTCAAGCGAGACACATGCTGGAGCAAGGGGTCTTAACAACCACCTTACTGATGCCGCTGGACGCCCAGACGCTTTGGTGGACTATTTTGAAAAAGTTCAATGGCGAATTCAGTTCGCGAATTTGACTCCCACCGCCATTGGTGTTCTTGGTGCAGATTCCCCCGTGGACATGAATAATTTCACTATGACAGGACCACGATTTGTATTGAAGACAATGAAAAAACGGTGCAGCTGCTGGGCCGGACGACACACAGTAGGACTTCTGGAAAGTTGTAGCTCGATGTACATACGCATGCGAAGCAACTCTGGGATTATGCCAAAACATGCTGGGGGGCTAAAGAGATACCAAATAAGTGGAGGAAGGCAAACATTGCATTATGTTTCAAAACAGGAAACGTGGAATTACCTAACAACTGCCGACCAATATCGTTACTTTCTGTTCGATACAAAGCCTTGGTGGCCATGCTACACTAACGACTTCTTCAAGGAAAAGAACGGCTGCGGGTCTGTCAACTTGGATTCGGGCCTCTTCGGGTGATCGCCGGCGCGCTCATGCTGGCGTGGCGCATGATCGATGCAGCATCGTTGAATCATATTGGTGGTCTCGTTGTACTCCTACTTGACTGGGCGAAAACTTTCGATCGATTGGAGCCAGAATGTCTCTGCATTGTTCTAGCGCGTTTTGCTCTACCACCATCTGTCGTAGACATGGTCAGAGGCATTATTCACACCGTTACACAATTGTCGACCACTGTCGTGGTTATTCTGAACGTCTGCAAACTGCTGGTATCGCGCAATGTTGTCCTCTCTTACCACATGTTTTGAATAACTGTCCAAACGGTAATGCTGGCAACCGTGTCTTCGGACCTACAACTTCACCGAGAACCTGAGTACGTAGTGATCCACGCTCTTACACGCAAGCGACACAGCGCTGGTATCGCAGATCGTAGAGAAGTTACAACAGCTGCTAGGCGCTATTCTTTCGGATGGTCAAGCATATGGTTTGGAATTTAACTGGGATAAGACAGTGCAACTTCGAGTCTCTACCGATAGCAAAGTGACAGGGCAGGGCGGAGAACCGATCACAATTGTTGCAGCAACCGTATACTCGTGAGGACTAATTGCGCAAGACGGGCGAGTGGGAAATGAACTGTCCAGGCGTCTGGAAGAGAGCAGACCTATATTTTAACAACTATGTAAACACCTGGTAAACAACGAACGCTTTTGATATACATATCTTGCGTGCTTTGATAACTCTTGTATCTGCTGGATTCTATGTGGTCACTAACAGCGGGCACATGCAGACTTGATGCGCTCCATAGCAAATGCTTGCGGAAAGTTGTTGTGATAACGCCGTCTTGCTGTTCGAGGATACCTATTGCTACTGTGCGACTGCGGCCCTAGAATTAGGCTCCTGAGCGTGGACGCCAGGGTCGTCTGAGACAGCAATGGACATAACGTGTGCATCTAGCTATCCTTCCTTCTGCCTCCTCCCTTTTGCGTCCTTCCCCTTCCTTCCTCCCGTCCCTGCTTCCTGCGACCCGCCTGGGCGCGGCGCTGAAACGAGAAACACTTTTTGTACGGCAGGTTCGGGCGGCGTCGGCGCGCGCAAAGGTTTTTGACACCGCGTCGATCGTTCAACCTTGAATCGATCGCAGCCTCGATCGTTCAAGGTTGACTTCAGTCGGGTCCAATGGCGAACCGTGTCCCTCGGTGCTTCCGCGTCGCAGAATTCAATCTTGAACGCCTTCGCCAGCGTCGCGGGCGCGCCAACGCCGCATGAACCTACCGTACATGGCCCGCCCTCCATCCGTGAAGCTGTTGTAAACTCCGAACGTCGAAATTATGAACGGTGAGGAGTTCTCAAGCGAAGCGCCCGGCCCGCCCTGCCGACCCACTGCGACAGGGAGGAACTAGTCAGAAGGGACATGGATGGAGGAGGAGGAGGAGGAGGAGGAGGAGGAGGAGGAGCAGGAGGAGGAGGATGGAGGCGGAGGGGAGGAGGAGGACGGAGGAGCAGGACGGAGGCGGAGGAGGAGGAGTAGGAGGAGGAAGGGGAGGAGGAGGGAGGAGGAGGGGAGGAGGAGGAGGAGGAGGAGTAGGAGGAAGGAGGAGGAGGAGGAGGAGGAGGCGGAGGACCTTTTTTTTTCTAAGACACTGCCTGGAGCCGACGCGCGGTGCGCAGTCCGACACCGCAGCGGCGAGGGTGGCTGCGGCGGAGGGCCGATCGACCGATCGACGGCGGGCGGGGCCGCCGGCGGCTGCTCCACGGGAGGCGTCCGCACGGAGTCCGCGGGGGAGGCCGCGCGCCCGTGGCCGTCGCCCTGCCTGGCGGCGGGGGGGGGGCAGTCTGCGGGGGGAGGGGGGGGGCAAACAATGGGCCCCGCGGCGTGGGGTCGTGGCGGGCCGCGAGCGGCTTGCACTACATAGCTTCCGCGTACTACATAGGGCTGAGCTAACCCCACAGGGAGATCGCTCGGGGACGTCCCTGGGCTGCTCCCTGAGGGAGCTGGGGGGGCGACACCGCGGGACGTAGCCTGGCGTGTGGGCCCCGCAGTTGCGGGTGTCGCCTTCGGTGGAGCTCCCGATGGGGCCACGACGCCTGTGAGGAATGTGCCGAAATGGGCGCGGTGAGCGCACGCGGATGCAGCCTCTGGGTGGGGGCCATGTTCGGGGGGGAGGGCAGAAATAAGAAGCCCGACGCCCGTGTGGAAAACCATAAACATCTCCATCAATCATTCCCAGCTGAAAACAAGGCGAATCCAGCCAGGTTCGACGAGCAGCCTGGGAGGTCGAGCCTCGACACCGGCGGAGGGGGGAGGAGGAGGAGGAGGAGGAGGAGGAGGAGGAGGAGGAGGAGGAGGAGGAGGAGGAGGAACAGGTGGAGGAAGAGGCGGTTGACGACGATGACGATGACGATGACGAGGAGGAGGAGAACGAAGAGGAGGAGGAGGAGGCGGAGGAGGAGGAAGAGGAGGAAGAGGAGGAGGAGGAACCTACGGCCACCGCTGCGGGGTAAGCGCGGATGCCCAGATGAGACCAATCAGACGAGGCCGTGGCCTCTTCACTGCGCCAGCTGCCGTGCCGCGCAAGACACGGGAGGGGAAACGACGGCGCGCGGTCGGCGGTGGCAACGTCCACGATCCTCGATCCTCGATGGGGCTACGACGGCTAGATGACGCCGACCGGCGGGCGCGGCGCGGGTGGCGGCGGCGGTGGCGGCCCGTGCAGTGAGGGCGCACGACAAGGATGTAAGGGCCTTGGAGGGCCATGTCGACACTTTGCGAGCGGGGCGAGTCCAGCGAAAGCGGCCACAGATGGGCCGAAAGGGGAGGATGCAGGGGTAACCTTGGAATATCGAGCATCCTCACTCTGCGGGTCGACAATCGTGTTCTCTCCACAGGAGGAAGAGGAGGAGGTCCTCCTCCCTCTGCTGCGCCCGCGCCGCTCGCAAGCTTTGTGGTGTCGGTGCCGCATCGCCGCGGTCGCTGCAAGTTACGATGCCAAGGCTACCGCAGCGTCCTGGCGGGATCTGGAGCACAGTTCGAACTCCTGTCCTCGCTTCCTCCTTACCTCCTTAACCCCTTACCTCCTTCACTCCTTACCTCCTCCCCCCTCCTCCCTCGAGCAGAGGGCTCGAGGCCGATGGGCCCCCCCGCGCGCGGCGCCCGACGGGGCGGGCGGAGGGGCGGCGGGCGGCCCGCTGGCCGCCGCGAGGTCGCGGTGCATCTGCTGCAGCATGCTCTGCATCTCGCCGATGGAGTACCTCCGGGGGGGGCCTCCTCCTCCTCCCGCCGCCCCTCCTCCTCCTCCTCCTCCTCCTCCTCTTCCTCTTCCTCCTCCTCCTCCTCCTCCTCCTCTTCCTCCTCCTCCTCCTCCTCCGAGAGGGACGGGGGCGAGGCGGAGGAGAGACGGGGACAAGTGTGCGTGCGTGGTGTGTATCAACGTTCGGCGTCGCTCAGTGGTGGGGCGATCCATGGGGGGGAAGAAGGTGCACTTCTAGGTCCCGAAAAACTCCATGTTGGGCGCTTCGAGGGTCCTTTAGGGGCCCTACAGGGCGCCTCTTCGGCAACCCTCTGCCCCCCCCATGAATCACCCCCATTACGCGACGCCCGACAATGTGCTGGAAGAGGGGCACTGCAATGGAACACGCGTTTCTGTTAATATTCATAGTTGTATACATATACATTTCTAAACTGAAAGGTAACGATGGAGAAGTAACGAATTAACTACAAAGAGAGAGAAAGAGAGAGAGAGAGAGAGAGAAGAGAGAAAGATGAAGAGAGAGAAAAAGAGAGAGAGAGAGAGAGAGAGAGAGAAGGAGAGCGAGAGAGAGAGAGAGAGAGAGAGACACAGCCAGAGAGACATATCAAGAGACCGATCTATGTATATATGTATATGTATGTATATATATAAATATGAATACAAGCAACAGCGAGAGAGGGAGAGAGAAAACGAGAGAGACACAAAGAAACACATCAAGCATGCATAGGGCGCTACGGCGGGGGAGGACTGGAAAAGGGGGGAAGGAGGAGATAGGAGCGAGCGGGGAGAAAGGGGATGTTGGGGGATGGCGCAAGAGGACGGGGAGGACCCAGGAACAGGCCAACGCGAATGAGCAGGGCGGGAGAGGGCGGCGGAAAAAGGACGTTGGTGGATAACGGGGGGGAGGAGAGGGAGGATGCGAAGGAGGAGGAGGCGGAGAAGGAAGAGGAGGAAGAGGAGGGGGCGGCGGAGGAGGATCACCAGGATTACCGCCTTGACAAGAGCCAACATAATGATATCTACATGCGAAGGCCACCCCCTGAGCTCACCCGCAAACGCGACGAACTAGAAGAAGAGCCCCACCGACAGGTACGGGAAGAACGCGACTCTGAAGTCCATGGTAACAAACCATTGTGAATCCCTCCAGAGCTGACTGGCACCCTCGGCAACGAAACATGACAAGCTAAGCTGACATGAGCTCGGCTCGATTCGGCCCTACCGCAGATAACCGGGCAACCTCTCGTGCATATCATAAAGATCGCCTCGTCCACAGACAGCCACGCATGAAAGTGGCGCAACCGAGAATCACCAACCAAAATGTTCATTCCTTCAAGCCGAAAAACAACGCACTGACGCATGCAAATTGAATGCTGAGGCCTCCTCCTGAAGTCACCCGCGCACGAGGCGACCCAGTAGAGAAACACCGCGAATGGGCACAAGAAGACCGCCACAACGAAGTCAGACAGCCCCAGAAATTTGTGACCCCAAATCGTCAGACCAACTGTAAATGAACGTGACGCTCAGCGGTCGCCCGCAAACTGCCGATCCAGTGTATGCCCAAGAATGCATCTAGCCCAGCACGCTTTGCAAACGCCTAGAGTTGTAAAAAACGCAGCGCCCGCCAGCAATGCCATGCCTCCCCTGGCGGCTGTGGGGGAGAACGACATGGGAGCTGATGGCGACTGCGCTGAAAGCCCGCCTACCACAAAAATACCTCCCCGAGCGGCCGTGAGAGACAATGGCGCGATAGCTGAAGACATCTGCACGCAATGAAACCGGCGAGCCAACCGTGAACACCAATTGAGAACCCCCAGGGGGAACACGATTGGCCGCTGCAAAATACGCACACCGTCTGATGGGCCCACCGCCGAAACACACTGAAGCTGCCCCAGCAAAACAGTGATTGACAGCCGACGACAGACCCTGCAGACTCCGTGATATTTAAATAGCCACAAGGTGCGCCCACTACTGAAGCCCGTTGGGGGGCCGAGCCACCGCTGTCGCAAACAACCACACCACTGCCGTGATGATCCTAGTGGTCCGCGTAGACCCTGATGTAACCGCCCATGACCTTGAGCGAGAAAAGTTGCCCCACTCGTGAAGCTGGGTCCCGTGGAATAGACATCGGCGACTGGTTGGCTAACGCTCCCATGGCACACCCGTGGCACAAGCTTCCGTCCCACTGGCCTGTGACAAAGACACGCCACCCCCACGCTGTTGCGTGAAGGCACATAGCCACTATATTGAACTCGCCATTGCTCTCTTCGTAGTGTGACGGGTCGAAAAGTCCCTTCGTGTTGATGCGAGCCACCAGGTCGTGACTACCATCCAACGGGCGTGGAAACTCATCTGGTCCATGATGGCACTGAACCGGTGTGTAACCAGGAGTAGACTTCAAGGACACAACGGCAGAAGGCGTACGAATAGCTCGAAGACAGTCCGAACGTCTAGAAACCGACACCACCGTGGCAGTCGGGAGCTGCCCAGCTGCTGCTGCAAATGCGAGGCTGTCATGCACAATCCTCCTCTCCGTAGCATCAACTCTCCATCGCAACTACTTGCGCAAAAGATTGTCAAGCACACCTCGAAAATCACACGGGGGACATATGCATGCGATGATCGTGATGGACGGCGCCACAGTAAACGCAGCGTCCTGAAAAAACTGAAATCTATCCCGCTTGCAGATCGGCACACCCACTTGCCGAAGGATCGGACCGCAATGCCTCTCCAACTGATCCGTTTGAAGGTCAGACACCTCCCACGTGGACAACCGCAGCTCTTCCTCTGAATCTGCCATGTATACACGACCGACAGAAATATTACTTTGCATCGCCTCGCCACCCGCTCCAGGAAACCTGCGCGTTCCTTCGGAATCCAGTCCTTCCCTTCACGGGGCCCCTCAAGCGCTGCGCGGAAGCGCGAGGCCCGACGCCAAGCCTAGTTGAAACCAAAGTTGGATCTACAGGGCCTGGGCCGATGTGCTTGAGCAGGCGGCGGAGGAGGACGAGGAGGAGGAGGAAGAGGAGGAGGAGGAGGAGGAGGAGGAGGAAGAGGAGGAGTAAACGAGAGGAGGGGGAGGGGAAAGGAGTGGGGGCGACAAGTGGAGCGAGGGAACGGAGAGGGGGGGGAGAGGGGAGGGGTGGGGCGGTGGAGGGCAGATGAGGCGACGGGATGCATTGGGGAGAAAGCAGGAGGGGGCGGCGAGAGGAGAGGGTGCGGGATGGAGGGCGCGAGAGGGTGGACGGCACCGCTTGCTTTCACGAGAGGGGCGTCCGATGCAGCTGCAACGGGGGCGCCGGGCGAATTCCACTAGTTGCATCTAGGATCTGGGCGTGAATTAAGCTGGCCACTGAGACAGACGAGGGGACGACCAGACCAGGGCGCAGCTTCACCCCCACCAACTCCCCTTCCCCCTCTTGCAACCCATCATCGTCGTCGTTTTCCTCATTTTGCTGCTGCTGCTCCTCCTCCTCCATCGCCCGTCGTCCGTCATCCCTTCATTTGGTCTGAACTCCCTCCTCGTTCTGCCCTCCTCCCTCTTCCTCCCTGCTCCGTCTCCGTCCTCTCCTTCCGCAGGTCTCCTTCTCATCCTCTTCCTCCTCCTCCTCAGCCTCCTCCTCCTCCTCGTCCTCCCCGTCCTCCCAACTTTCCCGTCCCTCCTCCTCCTCCTCCTCTTCCTCCTGCTCCTCCTCCTCCTCCTCCTTCTCTTCCGCCTTCCTTCTCTTCCGCCTTGGCCTCCGCCTCGTCGCCCTCCTCCTCCTCCTCCTCCTCCTCCTCCTCCTCCTCCTCCTCCTCCTCCTCCTCCTCCCCCCCTTCCCATCGACACACGCTGCTCGCCGCCAGCTCCCGCGCCCCCTCCCTGCAGGCAGGCCCGCCTTCCCCTGGGCCGCGCCACCCTCGCACAAAAAAAACCCGCGGGACACCCGCCCGGCGCAGTCCCGGAGGAGCAGGAGGAGGAGGAGGAGGAGGAGGAAAAGCAGGAGGAGTGATGCTGATGCTGATGCTGCTGCTGATGATGATGCTGATTATGAACAATGCTGATGATGACGACGATGCTGGTGCTTGTGATGATGATGATGGTGATGATGATGCTGATGGTGATGTTGCTGATGATAATGCTGACGTTGATGCTGATGATTCTGATCATGATGCTACGAACGGTATTAATAGAAAATGATAATGCTGATGCTGCTGATGATGATGTTGGTAAGAATGGTGATGCTGGTGCTGTTGATGACGATGATGGTGGTGATGAGGATGCGGATGGTGATGGTAATGCTGATGGCGACGAGGCTGCTGCTGTTGATGCTGATGATGCTGATGCGGATGATGATCATGATGATGCTGCTGCTAATGCTGCTGCTGAGGATGATGCTGGTGACGATGATGATGGTGATGGCGATGATGAGTACGAGCGTGATGATGCGGACGATGAGGATGAACATGAATGCGATACGGGGGAGCGAGGGACGGAGGAGGGAGCATACGAAGGAGGCAGAGAAGGAGGAGGAGGAGGAGGGGAAGGAAAAGGAGGGTGGAGGGGGAGGGGAGGAGCAAGAGCAAGAGCAAGAGGAGGAGGAGGAGGAGGAGGAGGAGGAGGAGGAGGAGGAGGAGGAGGACTAAATGGGCTAAATGCAAAGCGACAGGGGGGTCGCGCGGGAGAAACCTCTGGGGCCGCAGGATGAACACGAGCCTCCTCGCCCAGGGAAGCCAGATCCGCAGGAGGAACACGAGCCTCCGCAGCGCAGGGGGCGCAGGAGGAACACGAGCCTCCGCACCCCGAGGCAGGCAAGCCGCAGGAGGAGCACGAGCCTCCGCAGCGCAGGGGGCGCAGGAGGAACACGAGCCCCCGCACCCCAAGGCCACTCAAAACTTGGCCGACTTCACGAGCCAGCCTCGCGGAAGTCGATCGCCTCGAAGCCCGCTGCGTAGGCCTCCCCGCAGGCGGCCAGATGCGCGGCACGGGCCGCCTCCAGCTGGGCCTTCAGCTCCACCACGACGCGAGCGGCGCCCATGATCTTCTGCTTGTCAGCGCTGAGGGTCAGCGGCCGCAGCTTCTCCCTCTGAGTGCCCGCGGAGCCCATCTGCATCACCGAGTCCGAATCCGTCGCGACCTTCAGCATGTCGCCGACCACGGCCTCGTGCTTCACAGAGTCGTCCTTGGTCTCCCCCATGTAGAACCGAGGGTTTTCCAGGGCCAGCTCGTGAATGGCCGATCCCGTCACCTTCACATCGTCGGTGTCCTCGCCGACAGGAGCGCACTTGAAGTCCTTCAGCTTCAGTTCCTCCATCGGCTTCTCAACTGGCTTCAACGAGACCTCCTCGGACAACTCATTCTTGGCCTTCATTTCATGACGTCCTCGAGGGAGGGTGCCGATGCCGCATCGCCAGCGGCGCGCCTTCGGCGGCGCCCTCGGCGCTTGGCCTCCTGGGCCGTGGCCGGCGCCGCGTGGGGCCCAGCGCCGAACTCCGCGTGCTGGGCCCAGCCGCGGAAGGCGCGGCTGGCGCCAGAAGGCCGAGCCTCTCACGCCTTGGCGGCCAGCCTTCACCATCTCGGCCAGGTGGGGCCTCCCGAGCCGCTCGCGAACCGAGACTTCCTCCTACACCTCGGAGTCGACACGGTGGGCGAACAGCTCAGCGCCCGTGCGGAGGGCGGAAGCGACCGCGGCGGCGACATGCTGCCGTCCGCCGCCACCTTCGGCCGCCCCCGCCGCTGCCGCCTTCACCAGCGGGGCGAGCAGCGCCACCGCCTTCCCATCCAGGGGCAAGACCGTCGCCATTGCCCGAGCCGCGGCGGGAAGCGCACGCCCGAAGCAAGCTTGAGCCAAAATGGCTACGGAAGAGGAGGAGGAGGAGAAGGAGGAGGAGGACGATGGGGGAGGAGGATCAGGAGGAGAACGAGGAGAAGCATGACGATGAGGATGAGGATGAGGATGAGGAGAAGGAGGAGGAGGAGGAGGAGGAGGAGGAGGAGGAGGAGGAGGAGGAGGAGGAGGAGGAGATAGAAGGAGGATTCTGCTAGGATTCTGATATCTAGAGCGCCCTCCCAAGGAAAGATGCGAGGGCGCCTGCTCGCTCAGTGCAGCGCCTTCTGCGCGACATGTGAACGCAGTGTGCTCTTATGTGCGGGGACCGTCAACTGACCATTCGGCGTTTGCTAAAGCCAATCGAAACCAAGAAACACAACTGATGAGAGCGCGCAGCAAAGCAATGAATGACCACAAACGTTGCGTATACACTCTACAAGAGCTCTGATCCTTGAGGACACCACCACACATGCAATATCAAACTGGCAACGTTGACGTATGCAGCGTAAAATACCAGCCCAATTTGAAGCTGAGAACATGAACGTGGAAACAAACTGAACCCAGCATATGAGACAGCAACGTCGCAAATGGATTGATAACACATCCCACCAACATTGCCGACCCCAAAAAACCGTAGTGGAGCTCGTAGGCCAGCTGCCCCGCGTCTGCCTTGCTTGCCCCGTAGGGCCTGGGCCAGGCTCAGCCATGACAGCCGCAGCACTCCTCCACGGCGGACACGATGTCCCTCTTCCGCGATACCTTGTGGGTGGCGGCGCGCTCTCCTGGCATGGCAGGTCGGGCCCGAGCCTGCTGCCATGTGGGCCGCTAGCCTCGCCGAAGGGCCACAGCAAGCGATGCTCCCTCCGTCCGTCATCAGCCGCCTAGCCCTGCTCCTGCGCGCAGTGCGCCCGGCCGAGCTGCTTGCTTGCACCCAGAGGTGGACGAGGGGGGGCAAGCGGAAGAGGAGGAAGAGAAACGGGGCCTGGCGCATCACACTCGCCGTGCTGCAGGTATCCTGCGCGCCTTCCCCTCTGCCGGGCACACCGTCGGCCGGCCTAGACCGCAGCAAAGGAGGTGCATGGGGCCCCAGGTGCCAGTGCCATTCCCAAGTTTGGCATCCTGAACTCGGAAGGGCCGTGCGCGCGGGCCGCTTACGAGAGGAATGGCTAGATAGAAGGAGGAGGAATGCAAAAAAGGACGAGGAGGAGGAGGAGGAGGAGGAGGAGGCGGGGCAGGAGGAGCGATGAGGGAGGAGGACAAGCAGGAAGGAGGAGGAGGGAGAACTAGGAGGAGGATAATGAGTAGGAGGAGGAGGTAGAAGGAGGAAGCAGGTGGACGAGAAGGCAAAAGGAGGAGGAAGGAGGAGGAGGAGGAGGAGGACGAGGAGGAGGAGAAGGATGAGGGGGAGGAGGAGCAGGAGCAGGAGGAGGAGGAGGAGGAGGAGAGGAGGAGGATGAGGTGGAGGAGGAGGAGGGGAGGATGAGGAGGAGGAGGGGGAGGTAGAAGCAGGAGGGGGCAGGAGCAGGAGGAGGAGGAGGAGGAAGGAGGAGGAGGAGGGGGGGGGTGGGGGGAGGAGGAGGAGAATGGGATGAGGATGAGGATGAGGAGGAGGAGGAGGAGGAGGGGAGGAGAGGAGGAGGAGGACGGGGAGGACGAGGAGGATTTTTTTTTTTGTTTTTTTTTTTTTTTCACCGCGCCGGCATTCCCCACACCACCATCAGCTCCACACAGATCGCGGGCCCACCTGCGCACAACTCAATGTGCATCGACCAGGGCGTCATGGCCAAAATGGCACTAAACAGGGCACGAGAGGAGCGTGGACCCTCCAGCAGGAAGAGATTCCGAGGCATCGACAACGAGGCGCCAGAGAGGCACAAAAAGACAGAATCTGCCTGCTCAGTGCCAGAATGGGCGGAAAAACTCACCAAAGCGCCAGGGATGCACCAATACGACAGAATCTGCCCAATCAGTGCCAAACTCGGCGGAAAATGTAATCAATATAAGGGTCAACTCGAACCCGAGACCGGCGAAGAATAGGCGAGCCCCGAGAGGTCCTCAACCGACCGGCCGACACGAGGCTGGAGATAGCACCGAGCCTAAAGAGGTCCTCGAAGATGCCAGTCCAACAAATCAAGATGAATATGGGAGGCAGGAGGAGGAGGAGGAGGAGGAGGCAGAGGAGGATGAGTATGGGAAGCAGGAGGAGGAGGCAGAAGGAGGAGGCAGCAGGACGAGGAGCAGCAGGAGGGAGGGAGGCAACAGGAGGCGGCGCCCGCATAGGGCGGCGAGGCCCACCCTCGCCGCCGGCCGCGGCCCTCGCACGCCCCCCGCGGCGGCCGAGGGCCCAGCGGGGCAGGGCTGGCGTCGGCGCGGCCGCCGCGCCTCAGACCTGGCGGCGGGCGGCGACCGCGGGGGGGGAGGGAGGAGGGAGGAAGGGAGGGAGGGAGGGAGGGATGATGAGGAGGAGGAGCAGGAGGAGGACGAGGGAAAAACTAATAACCATACTAATAATAATAAGAAGCCTACTAAGAAACATAATAAGAATAATACTACGAATGGCAATGATAAGCATACTAATCCTAATCAGAAAAAAGAAGGATACTACTAATACATAGAAAAAAAGAAACTTATAACATGGAGACACATGACATTTTTTTAAATAATAACCATCATACTAAGAATAATGATACTATGAATAATAAGAAGAATAATGCAACTACGAATAAAGTAATAAGATCACTACGAACACGAATGCGAATCGTAACAATAATAATAAACACACTGCGACACAGCAAACGAATAATAATGACAAACATGATCATACTAATACTCATAATAACACAAACATGACAATACCAATACTAATACAAATCTTAAGAATAATAACAACAATAAGGATACTACTACTAATAATAATACTAATGCTAAGACGAATGCGACAACTAATACTACTCACACTAATAACAATAACGCTACTGATAATACTAACACTAATGCTAATAATAATAAAAGTAAAACTAAACATATAATAATAACACTTATACGAATGAGAAGAACATGCTAATAATAATAATAAAGCTAGAAACATAAGCATAATAAGACTAATCCAAATGATAATAAGAAGAAAGACGAGGAGGAGGACGAGGAGGAGGAGGAGGAGGAGGAGGAGGAGAAGCAGGAGGAGGAGACGGAGGACCCAAAGATCCGAGGATGTATTTTTTTCAATCCGGCGTTTGTTTCCGGGATTTCGGCCCCTGGGGCCCAGTCATCGGGCCCTCAGACATGGATCCAGGAGGACAGACCGCCTCCGTGGAAGGGGTGGGGACTTCTCGGGCCGCGGATTGAGCAAATCAGGTCGGCGGATGTCTGGGGGGGGGGGCGATTGCAGCCGTTGGAGGCGACTCCGAAGGGCGTGGCTTGAAAAAATTGGATCAGCGGATGTCTGGGGGGGGGGAGCGATTGGAGCCGTGTGAGGCGACTCCGAATGGCGTGGTTTGCAACAGGTGTGGTTTGCACCCCACGCCTGGGGCGAGCGGGCGAGGACCTCGACAGAGATCTCTGCCGCGGCCCGACGAGGGGTCGACCCACCCCGCGAGCCACCCCGCGAGCCACCCGCGACCCGTTCGCGACCCTACGGTTTTTCAATGCTTTTAGGGTTCTGCGCTTTCCTAACTCCCGACGCATCAAGACGTCTCAAGAGGCCCCCAAGACCGCCCCAAGACGGCCACAGAGGTCTCCAAGATGGGCCCAAGGCGGCCCAATAGGGCCCCCATCGCAAACCACACCCTGGCTTAACCACATCCATAGTTGCCGACCGTTGGAGGCGATGTCGCATGCCTCCATGTCTCGGCGGCGTGCCCAGGGGGGAAGTTTGACGCTTCGACGTTCAGGAGCTTCGAGTTCGAGGTCTGAGAAGCCTCGCCGCCTGCTGAGAAGGCCTGCCCCCTCTCCCCTCCCCCCTGGACCCGCTGCCGAGTGACCACGGGGCCCCGTCCCCACACATCCGGCTGCTCCAATGTTGTTGCTGCGTGGGCCAGGGAGGTCTGGACCACCTCCCTCGGGCCAGCTTCTCGTCCCGAGTCGTTCTTGTTGACGGTCCCTGGAGGCCGAAAAGCCCTCCCGAACCGCCCGCTCCAACTTTTCGTCCCGAGTCGTTCTTGTTGACGGTCCCTGGAGGCCGAAAAGCCCTCCCGAACCGCCCGCTCCAATTTTGTTTGGAGCGTCGGACCTCTGGGTCCGCGTCTCCTGTCGAGCCGACAGCGGAGCTCCCAGGGCGCAGACCGTGAGGGCCCGCACGACCTTGCCGAGGCTCCTCCTCCTCCTCCTCCTCCTCCTCCTCCTCCTCCTCCTCCCAGGCCCAGGCGCCCAAGAGGATAGGCAGGAGGAGGAGCGGGAGATGCAGTGGGGTGGGCGAGGGGGGTGGTGGGCAGGGGGGGAGGGCGTAGGCGATGGGGGTGGGGTTGGGCGAGCGATGGGGGAGGTGGCGATGGACTGGCGGCGGTGTAGGGTGGGTGAGGGGGGGGGGGAGGGCGAATGGACGGTGGCGGTGGGCCGACGGGGGTGGGCGGAGAGGGGGTGGGCGAGGGGGGGGGGCGGAGGGGAGGGGGCGGCGATGGGGGTGGGCGTGGATCAAGAGGTGATAGAGGCGAAATGGGAGTAGATGAGGGGGGACATGAGGAGCAACGACACCGGCAGGAGGACGAGGAAGGAGGGGGAGGACGGGGAACATGTTGAGCAGGAGGGGGAGAACCAGCGGGATGAGGAAACCGGAAAAGAGGGAGGCGGATGCAGAAGGGTGAGGGGGGGGAGGAAAATGATGACATCTGTCCCTCTTTCCCTCCTGCTCTCCTTCCTCACCTCCCTGTCCACACCTCGGGCTTTCTCCAACCCCCTCCTCTGCCTCCACCCTTCTCAGCGTTTTTCCCCCTCTTTCCGCTGCCCCGTATTCTTCCCCCGCGCCTGCATTACCTTCCTTCCCCTCTTTTCCTAGCCATCCATCCATCCATCCATCCATCCATCCATCCATCCATCCATCCATCCATCCATCCTCTCTCTCTCTCTACGATTACACATTGTGACTACTACCCTCCTCTCTCCACGTTTTTGGAATACAAGCATCAAAAGCATACACACAGGAATTCAACTATGTGTATTTCCAATGTTTTTGATTTACGATCCGATTGTTTTTTTTCGGCTTTCAACTGTGCTCTGGTCATTCAGAATGGCGCTCTCGCTTCATCGCGGGCCGCTTTTCTGACTCCGAACCCTTTTTCTTCGTTGTCGCCCCCCCATCCTTCAGTATCCGTCCTCCGCCTTTGCGCTGCAATTCCTGCTTCTGCTGCTGCTATTCGTCCTCGTCTTCCGCCTTCCTCATCCTCCTCCCCATCGCCCTGCTCACCCGCCACCTCCTCCTCCTCCTCCTCCTGCTTCTCCTCCTCCTCCTCCTCCTCCTCCTCCAATGTCAGCAGCTCCCCCTTTCCCGATGACGCACAACACGATGGTTTTTGTTGGTTGGAAGTCCAGGTCAGCTAAGACACGCGTCTGCGGATAGAGGACATATCAGCGCAGTGGGAAAGGATGGGTGGGAAGGACAGGATGTCATAGATGGCGCGGGCGCGCCTCGCTTGCCCTTCTCTCTCTCCCTTCTCTCCTCCCTCTCCCCTCCATCCACCTCTCTCATCACCACTTCTTCCCTCCTGCTCCTGATTCCTGCTTCCTGACGCTGCAAGGTCCTCAAGACGTAGCCCTCCCCCCCGAGGGCCGGTCATATCTGGTGGGGTTGACCAAACTAGAGCGGGGCGACCTCTGGAGCACCGCTCCAGGAGTCGCTGGCTGATGAGGGGAAAAAGGAAAACGTAGTGCGACTTCCTCCAACTCTTCATGAATCCCCCCCCTCCTGTTGGCCGCTGGTGGCCACACTGCTCCAAGTCTGGCATTGTGCTTCGGCAGGTCGGCTAGCCTGATGCTGCTGGCTCGGGCAGCTCTGGCTGCTCTGTTATGCGGCGGACGTACGGTGTGAGGCAGACTCGAGTCTGGTGGCCGCGCGCGGTCTGGGCCCTCCAGGCGCCCTGAGGTTTGGCGGTTTGCCCTCAACCTCCACCTGGGCAGTACTTTTTGCTGGTTCTCTTTGGGGCTTGTCTGACACTGAGGAGGAGGAGGAAGAGGAGGGGGAGGCGGAGGAGGAGGAGGAGGGCCTGTGTTATGTCCTCGGGTTTACTGCTGGGCAGGCCAAGCCGGTGCAGCCGAACCAGAGCACGCGAGTGGCTCTGGGAGGCAAGTGGGCGGTGGGGAGTGGGCATGGACGATCCTGGCGGCTGGGCCTCGCTCGTGCGGCAGCCAAAAAGTGAGAGCGGGCAGCGGCGCGTCGAGCTCCCGCCCGGGTCTTGTGCTGGTCCCCGCCCATCCACCCTGTGACAGAGTGGCGGCGGTAGGCGCATTCGCGCGCGCGGTCACACGCTGACGCTTACGTAACCTCGAACTCCTGTCAGGAGAGGGTCTCTGTAAGCACAGGCAGGTTAAATTGGGCATCGCCGGCAAAGAGGACGGTTGTCTTCGCGCCCGTGATGGACGAGAGAAAAATATGGGGAAGACAGCAGAAGGCGGCCAAGCACCGGCGTTATCGGTTGGCGGCTTGGTCTCGCTCCTGTGGCGCTGACAACGTTAGCGAGCGGCGGCGCATCGATATCCCCACCCGGCCCCGAGCGTATCCACCACCTCCCCCGCAACCAACCTTTGGCGCGTCGGCGAATCGCACGCGCCGTCGGGCGCATCTCGGGGGCGGCAAATAGGGGGGTGTCCAAGAGGGGGGGTGCAAATCATGACCGGCGGCATGTGCGCGGCCCTGCGGGGGGGCCAGGGACGTAATGAAATAAGAGGCGCCATGAAATCTGGGGAAATATCATGGCCCCCGCCATGATCTCCATGCACCCCCTCCTAGTCATCACCCCCCTCTTTCCCGTCCCCGCGCATCGGTGGAAGCCTTCCCCGGGTGTGGGCGCACCGACCCCCGGGACCGCCGCTTCCGTCGCCGCCAGCTTGACCTCCGCCTGGTCCTCTTGGACGCCCGAAATATCCGGGGTAACTCGGGTCCGGGGTAACTCGGGTTTGGGTTCCCGAAAAACGAACCCGAGTTAGCCCTGCCCCGAGTTACCCCTGATGATTCGGGGCTCTGGACGCCCGAATTATCCGGGGTAAGTCGGGTCCGGGGTAACTCGGGTCCGGACTCCCGAAAAACGAACCCGAGTTAGCCCTGACCCGAGTTACCCCTGATGATTCGGGGCTCTGGACGCCCGAATTATCCGGGGTAAGTCGGGTCCGGGGTAACTCGGGTCCGGACTCCCGAAAAACGAACCCGAGTTAGCCCTGACCCGAGTTACCCCGGATGATTCGGGGCTCTGATGCTCTGCGACCGCGGCCCTGTGATCCAGGTCCTCGGCCTGGTGCCCCAAGGCGGGCCCGGCGCAGCCGCTGCTGACGCCGCAGCTGGCGCCGCAGCAGGCGTTCGGGAAGAGGTCGGCGCCGTCCTGCGCGGCGTGGCCGCCGGCGGTGGCGGCGTCGGGGCCGGCGGAGGTGGCCGAACTCGTCGTCCGCGCGGCGTGCTCTGCCCGTCCAGCCGACCCGCCGCGTGCCGCGTGCCGCCGTACCGTCCCGCGGCGGGCCGCCCAGCGTGCCGCCCGGCGTGCCCGTCGGCCAGCCGTGGCCTGCGCAGGGATGCCTCGGCGCCGGGGAGCAGCGACCGAGGAAGAGGCGGTCGGGTCGGGCGGGCGGGACAATCATGTATGATGCGCCATCGAGGTGGGGCGCGAAGATCCTAACGGGCGGGTCGGGTCGGTCGGGCGGGCCCTGACAGGTTGGACGGGTCGAGTCGGGCGGGCGGACCCTAACGGGCGGGTCGGGTCGGGACGGGCGGGCGGGTCGGGTCGGACGGGCGGACCCGAACGGGCGGGTCGGGTCGGAGCAGCGAACGGGTGAGCGCAACGACTGAGGAAGAGGCGCCGAACTCCCAGCACCGGGACCCGAGCTCCTCGAACCTGTCTCAGGACGGCGTCCCTGGAAGTCCCGACCCTTTCCCCGGGACCGGTCTTTCCTCCTGAGTCGTTTTCTGACGGTCCCGAGGCCTGGCGAGGGCCCCCCGGGCCCGGGCCGAAGATAGCCAAAAACCTGCCGCCCTGATGTTTTACGACGCGATCATGTCTGGGTCGACCTCACCACCCACTCCGATAGCCTCCCCCCCCTTCGGCGGCAGCCGACCCGACGTGGGTGCGGTGCAGGGGGTTCGGCGGTGGGGCGGGCTAGCGCCGTCCCGCCTGGTCTGGGCAGGCGTCAGGCCGCTTGGAGCGGGCAGCACCCGTGGCGGCCGGCGGGTGTGGGCCCCGTCGTCGGTGTCGCTGCCTTCGAGAGTGGTGCTGGTCTCGTTGGGGCACAGTCGGACTCGATTGGACAGGACACGCGAGAGGACACGAAAGACCCTTCCGGGGGCCACATTGCCACAGGAATGTAGGAAGCACGGGTCGCGAGACACAGGACACAAGGGTACCCTTGATTTGGCAGGGTCGACCTACTAATCTGGGCCGACTGTACACCCTGCGAAATGCTTAAGAAATCATGGGTTAAGAAATTCATAGTCTCAGAATTAAAGAAAAGCCCAGAATTCCTATCAAAATCTTAGGAATTAAATTGAAACATTAAGAATAATCGAGACTCTGGCCGAAAACTTCAGTTTTCTTGAGCATCGCCTGAGGTGTAGCCTCCCTTCTGGGTGCCGGCAGCCAGACGGGCGAGCTGGGGCGAACACGGCCGGCTCTGGGTGGAGTTTGAGCGTCTGTCTGTGTGCTGGTGTGGGTGCATGCGTCAACGACGTTGGTGTACGGCGGGTTCGTGTCGTGCCGACCCCAGCGTTGGTTTTTGACACCGCGCTGGATCGTTCAACCTTGAACGATCGGCCGTCTCCGCAACGTCCAATCGTTCAACATCGACCGATTCTGGGCCGCCGCCGGCGTTCAACCTTGAACGCCCGCGCTGGGGTCGCGACGAGTCGACACGACGCAGACCTACCGTACACGTGCCGTTCTCGATGCTGGCTGTGATGAGCAGGGCTGTCAGCCAGGATCGCGGCCATGTCCCCAGCCATGCTGCTGCCACTGCGCGCGGCGAAGGCGAGCCTCCTGCATGCCTCGGAGTGCTGGTGAGTCGCACTGGGAAGCCCAGGCCCATCTGGGCCCGTCGTCTCGCCGACCGTGCGGCGTCCCTGGCGCAGGCTGTGTCGCGGGCGCCGCGGCCACTCCTCTGCGAGGGTATGGCGCGGCCGGGCGCCTCGCCTAGCAGTCGCCCGCTGCGGGCCCTCCCGCTCCTGTGTCGAGGGCCAGGCGGGGGAGTCCGAGCCTCCGAGGCGGACAACGGCTCTTCTCCTCTCTTTTTCCTTCTCCTCCGCCTACTCCTTCCCCCCCCCGTCCCGTCTCTCCCTGCCACTCATTCACTCCTCCTCCTCCTCCTACCTCCTCCTCCTCTCCTCCTCCTCCTCCTCCTCCTCCTCCTCCCCTTCCTCCTCCTCCTCCTCCTCCTCCTCCTCCTCCTCCTCCTCCTCCTCCTCCCACGCCTCTTCCTATCACACTTCCCTTCCTCCTTCTCACCTCCTTCATCAACCTCCCTCCTGACCCCTCCCCCGCGCCCAAGATGTTCGCCTGGCGCCCGAAGCCAGCGAACGAGAGGAAGCTGCTCATCTGGGACTGCGCTGGGGACTGCGGCGCCTGGGACCGACATCGTATCAGGACAAGGATGAGGAAGGATGATGGTGATGATGATGATGATGATGATGATGATGAGGAGGAGGAGGAGGAGGAGGAGGAGGGGGGAGGAGGAGGAGAGGAGGAAGAGGGAGAAGACCAATGGGACGAGGAGGAGGAGGAGGAGGAGGAGGAGGAGGAGAAGGAGAGAAGGAGGAGGAGGAGGAGGAGGAGGAGGAGGAGGAGGAGGACGGGGGAAGAGGAGACGACGATCAGCACGACGACGAAGAGGATACGGCGGAGGCTACATGGACAGAACATATCCAACACCTCTGTCCCTCCTTCTCTTCCTTCTCATCCTCGCTCCTCCTCCTCCCTCTCCTCCTCCTCGCCCTCGTCCCTCCTCCTCCTCCTCCTCCTCGATCCTCCTCCTCCCTCCTCTTCCTCTCCTCCTCCTCCTCCTCCTCCTCGCCCTCGTCTCCTCCTCCTCCTCCTCCTCCTCGATCCTCCTCCTCCCTCCTCCTCTTCCTCCTCGTCCTCATCGTCCTCCTCGTCGTCGTCGTCCTCCTCCTCCTCCTCATCCTCCCTCTTTATGCGTCAGGCGATTTTGTACGAAGCTGCTCCAGGCGCTGGAGGCAGCCCACTCCGATTGGCTCACGAGGCCCCCGGATTTGCATCAGAGGAGGCTGTGCTGCAGGCATTCGGTCTTCTCGTCTCTGACCTGCCCCGTGTGCAGGCCCTCGGAGAGTCCATCCGTCGAGGAGGGTCAGAAGAGGACTCTGACCCCGAGTCTGACGGAGGCGACTTGTTCTAGTCACCACGTTTAGCGCAATCCACAACAACCTCCTCCCTCCCTCCCTCCCTCCCTCCCTCCCTCCCTGGGGGGCTGGGAAATGCGCAACTGTCGCATCTTTCGTGGGCACCGGCTCCCTCTCTTCCCTCCTCCTTCTCTTCCTCCTCCTCCTCCTCCTCCGCCTCCTCCGTTCCTCCGTTCCTCCGTTCCTCCCTCCCTCCTCCCGCTCCACCTCCCTCCCCTGGCTCCTGCTGCTCCGTCTCCTCCCTCCTCCCTCCGCCTGCTCCTCCTCCTCCTCCTGCCCTCCTCTCTCCCTCCTAGTTCCTCATCCTCTCCTTCCTCCTTCTCCTTCCTCCTCCCTCTCCTCCTGCTGCTTCTGCTCCTACCCGTCCTCATTATACGCCACCCTCCTTCGAGGCACGAGTCGGGGTGTTCCCAAGGCCCTTAGAGTCTGTAGTGAATCAGGGCTGTTGAATATGAAAGGGCCAGGAGGCCAAACTGCCTGAATCTCCAGTGGGTGTCGCGAGTGCCCGCAAACCTCTGGGGAGTTCTCGCGTGACGCTCACTGGGGTCCAACGGCCCAAGACAGGCCGAAAGGGCCCTGAGAAACCCCCTAGGACGGTCAAAGAGGGCGCCGAGATGGCCCAAGAGCGCTGCAAGAAGCACAAAACGACCTCAAGTCAAGGCTCGGACAGGCAGTGTGCAGAAGTGCGCACCCACCGTCAGATCCCTGGCGCAGACCGGGAACTAACCCAGGAAAGAGTCCTCGAACTTCCTCTGCGAACCTCCTCGTGAACGATCGGGGGGGGAACATCGACCTAGAATCGGCGATACTGAAAAGGCCATGGGACACACAAATAAATACGCACAAATAATAGGATTCTCCATATTTTCCTATATCTCTTGGATTTTGTGAGAATTTTTCTGAGAATCGACAAATAATTGTGTCTGTGTGTCTTTGTCCTTCCTGAGATACATCGCGGATCGGTCAGCGATAGGTCCCCGATAGCGACTCTGCACATTCCTGGGCGGGGTGGGCCACTGGGCCCCTGTCGGAGATGAGTGGGGAATTTAGGTTTCGATGCGTTCCCCTCCCTGAGTCTATCCCCTTCTCACGTTGCCCCTGAACCTCCTCGAGCCTTCTCGAGCCTCCTCCTCCTCCTCCTCCGCGTCCGCCTCCGCCTCCTCTCCTCCGCCTCCTCCTCTTCCTCCTCCCCCTCCTCCTCCCCCTCCTCCTCCTCCTCCTCCTCCTCCTCCTCCTCCTCCTCATCCTCCTCCTCCTCCTTGGCCCGCGAAATTTCGAAACGCCGCCCTCGAACCTCCTCCTCGAGCCTCTTCCGCTAACCTCCTCGAGTCTCCTTCCTCTTCCCCCTCCTTGAGCCTCCCCCTCCCCGCTCTCTGAGAGGCCCCGAGGGCGCCGGCGACGCTGGCGCCCGCGCGGCGGCCGGCGAGGCGAAGGCGCCGCTCTGCCTGGAGCCTCTCGCGGGGGGGCGGTGGGGGCGGGAAGGAGACGAAGGGAGGGAAGGATGACGACGGGGGTCAGGAGGAGGAGGAGGAGGAGGAGGAGGAGGAGGAGGAGAGGAGGAGGAGGAGGAGGAGGAGGAGGAGGAGGAGGAGGAGGAGGAGGGAGGAGGCGAGGAGAGGAGGAGGAGGCGGAGGAGGAGGAGGAGGAGGAGGCGGAGGAGGAGGAGGAGGAGGAGGAGGAGGAGGAGAGGAGGAGGAGGAGGAGGAGGAGGAGGAGGAGGAGGAGGAGGAGGAGGAGGAGGAGGAGGAGGAGGAGGGGAGGACGAGGAGGAAGAGGGGGGGGGAGGAGGGGGAGGAGGCAGGAGGAGACGAGGAGGAGGACGAGGAGGCAGGAGAGGAGGCGGAGGAGGAGGGAGGAGGACGGAGGGGAGGAGGAGGAGGAGGAGAGGAGGAGGAGGAGGAGGAGGAGGAGGAGGAGGAGGAGGAGGAGGAGGAGGAGGGGGAAGGGAGGAGGAGGGGGGGAGGAGGAGGAGGAGGAGGAGGAGGGGAGGAGGAGGAGGAGGAGGAGGAGAGGAGGAGGAGGAGGAGGAGGAGAGGAGGAGGGGAGGAGGAGAGGGGGAGGAGGAGGAGGAGGAGGAGAGAGGAGGAGGAGGAGGAGGAGGAGGAGGAGGAGGAGGAGGAGGGGAGGAGGAGGAGGAGGAGGAGGAGGAGGAGGAGGAGGAGGAGGAGGAGGAGGGAGGAGGAGGGGGAGGAGGGAGGAGGAGGAGGAGGAGGAGGAGGAGGAGGAGGAGGAGGAGGGGTGAGAGAGGAGGAGGGGAGGAGGAGGAGGCGAGCTCGCCCTGAAAAAATCACCCGTCCACCCCCTGGCCCCCGCGCCTGGATCGCCACCCGTGCCCCCCCCCCCTGGCCTTCCGGGCAACCCGGAATTGTCAGCCCCCCGTCTGCCTGCCCTGCCCCCCCGCTATTGCGGGGGCGAGGAGGCCCGCGAAACAATTTTGTAATCGTCCGCCCCAGATTTTTTTGTTGTTTATCGTTTCCCCCCATTACGCCTCGCGCGCCTCGAAATTGCTGCGGAAACCGCAGAGGCGCGTCGCCGAGCAGGCCCAAACGGGGCCCTGCCCCGCGCCTGGGGCGGGGTGCCGCTGCGAAGGCTGGGCCGTGCGTCCGTCGGCGCCGTCAGTGCCGCTGGGCAGGTCGCCGTGATGTCCAGCGAGTCGCCTCCGCGCGGCGTCGCAGTGAAGCGTCTGCCGCGCCCCAGCGCGGAGGCGACGCTCGCGGCGGTGCCACGCGGGTGAGCTAGACGGCACCAGCTCCAGCCCCGCGGCCGCCAGCGCGGGGGCCGTCAGGCCCGAGATTGCACCGCCGCCCGACGAGCACGGGCAGGCGGCTGGTGTCGGGGCGTCCTGGGGAAAGGGGGTGGGCGGAACACGCCCGTGCCTCCCCTCGAGCCCCAACGCCTAGGAGGAGGAGGAGGAGGAGGAGGAGGAGGAGGAGGAGGAGGAGGAGGAGGAGGAGAGGAGGAGGAGGAGGAGGAGGAGGAGGAGATGGAGGAGGAGAGGGAGGAGGAGGAGGAGGAGGAGGAGGAGGAGGAGGAGGAGGAGGAGGAGGAGAGGAGCAGGAGCAGGAGCAGGACGAGGAGGAGGAGGAGAGGAGAAGGAGGAGGAGGAGGAGAAGGGGGAGAAGGAGAAGGATGATGAGGATGAGGATGAGGATGAGGATGAGGATGAGGATGAGGATGATGATGATGATGATGATGATGATGATGATGATGATGATGATGATGATGATGACGATGACGATGATGATGCTGATGGTGCTGATGATGCTGCTGATGCTGATGCTGATGCTGATGCTGATGATGAGGATGAGGATGATGATGAGGATGATGATGACGACGATGACGATGATGATGCTGATGGTGCTGATGATGCTGTTGATGATGTTGCTGATGATGCTGATGCTGATGCTGCTGATGATGATGCTGCTGCTGATGATGATGATGATGATGATGATACTGGTGATGGTGGTGATGATGATGATGATGATGATGATGATGATGATGATGATGATGATGATGATGATGATGATGATGATGATGCGGAGGAGGGGGAGGAGGGGGCGGGGTTGGGGAGGAGGGAAACTGGAGGCGGTGGTACCTTGGGAAGCACTGGGTGGGGCCGCGGGCGCAGCGCCTTTAGGGGCACCTCCCGCTCAAGGATGGCTGGGGCACAACCTACCTCCTGTCACGGAGGCCTCGTGCAGCAACGCCACGTTGCCGCTCGGTCCGAATGACTACCAGGGGGTGTCCTCTCATGAGACGTTCCCGTCTCCCCGCGTCAACCGCAGGAAGGCCAGTGGCTCCTGCCCCCGATGCCCGAGGAGCGAGCCCCCAGAGCAAGCAACATCTACAACTGGGATCCCCACCCAGGGCCATCCGTGCCTGGCGGACGTCACGTGACGCAGGAAGGGGGAATGGCCAACATGGAAGATCCCGCTCACCTCCGCCGGGGCCTCGCCCGTCCGAGCCAGCCCTGGCACCACCGCAGGGCGCAGAGGCGGGGCGATAGAACAAAAAACGGGAGGAGGCCCTCCCCAAGGTGCGGCACCCCCACCCCCACCCCAGCGCGGCTGCGTGACGCGGCCCTGCCTGTGGGGAAACATGGGGGAAGAGGATGCAGGGAGGCAACCACGGCGGCGGCGGCGACCATGAAGAGGTGCTTACCTGACAATCTTGCCGTCCACGCTTGAGCAGCCCAGGGTGCTGGGTGAACCCAACCCCGAGGAGGCTCGGAGGGTTCCCCGCGCATCTGGGGCCCGCAGCGCCACAGGAACAGGGGGGGCATAGGCAACAAACCCTCGCGCTGCACCCACCGCAGGGACGAGCGGATACGCTGCACCTCCTGACAGTTCGGGAGTGCGTCCCCCAACGGCCCCGCCTGCAAGTCCAGCGCGTGCCGCTCATGTCTCAACGCTGCCCAGCAACACCCTACGGCAGGTTCGTGTCGTGCCGACCCCAGAGTTGGTTTTTGACACCGCAGGGATCGTTCAACCTTGAACGATCGGCCGCTGCCGCAACGTCCGAGCGTTGAACATTGATCGATTCTGGGTCGCCGGCGGCGTTCAACCTTGAACGCCCGCGCTGGGGTCGCCGCTGGTCGACACGACGCAAACCTACCGTATCGGCCTCATCATCGCCTGCGGCTCCCAGGCCGCGTCCCTGAGGAAACTCAGCGGGTGCGGCCAGGGCGGATTCCGTGCCCCACGCCCTGGCCCGCCCCGCACAACCTCACATGTGAAGGGGCCCTGGGACACCATATTTTCCCATATTTTCTGGGGAATCGACGATTAATTGTGTCTGTGTGTTTTTTCCCCTCCTGAACATGTGCCAGCCCCCACAAACAGACACGTCAGGTACACAGGCGCGGCGCGCTGCATTAGGCACTAGGACGGAGGCGGACACCAGCTCTGGGAGACCTCTGCCCCCTGCACAACATCTTGCCGTCGCTCGGGCGTCCATTCCTCGTGCGCTCGTCGGCTTCGTGCGTGCGTGTGTGGCCGGATGATCCAGGATGCTCCTCGCTTGTCGGCTTCGTGCGTGCTTTTGTGGCCAGATGATCCAGGATGCTCCTCGATGGCTTTCGCCGAGGAAATATGCACACACACGTCCGAGCGATGCCAATCCATGCCCTGTCTGCCACCCGAGGGGTCATCAGCGCAGAGCGGGGGGCGAGAGGGCGGCGCCCGCCCCGCCACGCCTCACCTGGCTTGATCCTGCTCTGTGCGGGGAGGCGGGAGGCAGAGGAGGAGGGCAGGTGGAGGGGGGGGGGGCGGACCAGGGGCGGGAGGGGGAGGCGAGGGGGGGAGGGGGCGGACGGGAGAGCAGGGCAGAGTGGGGACGAGAGGGGGAGGGTGGATCGCGGGCCACTCGTCAAACACTGGCGGTTGCCTGACGCCGCGTCTGGCAACCGCTCCCCACCTCCCAGTGCGCAATCTGTGAAGCGTTGCCGGCTCCTGCCGCATAGAGTCGACAGCTTCTCCTCCGTGGTTGCTAGCTTCGCCTCATGGGGCTTGTCGGCCCATTTCGTGTCAAAGAAGCGTGGCCCCAGGAGGTTGGTCAGACGTCGGTGTCGACGATGACGCCTAACAAGCCGCCGAGGAGGTCGGTGCTGGCCAGGTAGTACGGCGAGTCGGCTGGAGAACTTGTGCCTGTATCGGGCGAAGTAGGCCGCCGCGGGACCGCCGGTCAGCACGGCGGCGCGTGCAGGTCCAGGTGGGCGCCGTAGGGTAGTACCGCCACATCCGCGGCGGACGTGAAACTGGAAGCGCTGCCCGGTGACTGCAGAAGGTCGTGCGTGGAGTCCTGGGTGCTTGTGCTGGCCGAGGAGGAGGAGGAGGAGGAGGAGGAGGAGGAGGAGGAGGAGGGGGAGGAGGGGGAGGAGGAGGAGGAGGAGGAGGAGGAGGAGGGGGAGGTATGAGGTTCTGCTGTGGTGGGGTCTCCTGAGGCACGTCGTCGCCCGGTGCCGAACGGACCGGCACCGCGGGCGCCGGGCCCGTCGGATGAGGGTCTACGGCACGGGCCGGCGCCATAGGCGCCGGACGCGTCGAAACATGATCTGCACCAATGAAGCGGAGGTCGGCGATGACGTTGACTGGGCCTCGGCACGCCAGGCCAGTGCACCGAGTGATCGGTGCTCTGCATCGGTTGCACATGGCATGTCTGGTGCAAGATGTGGCGGCGTTGTAGGCGTACTTCTCTCTCTCTCTCTCTCTCCCTCCGTGTAAGATCGAAACAACAAAGCACTCTCCGTCGTCGCCATAGGATTTGTACGGCTTTCTGTCCACCTCTGTGCGGCCTGGCGTCGCTGCTCGTCCTGTTGTCGCAAGAGCTCTAGCGCTGGCTGTGTGCTGTGGAGCTCGTCGAGGTGCCGTCGCTGCGTGTTGTCGAGAGAGGTGTGCACGCTGTGTTCGGATCGGCCGCCGCCCGACACCCAGGCCTCGCGGCCGGCGAACCACATGGCCACTCTCCCCGATGGCTGGCTCACGTTGATGGGTACGTTCTCGCCGAAGAAAGCCAGATCTTGGGATCCTCCGGCGCTGGCGGCTCCTCTGCTGCTAGTGCGGATTGTGGTGGCCACGTGGAGTTTGATCCATATGGCGCGCTGATGCCGAGAGCTGAGACTGATGGCGTGCAAACCCAGTTCGGCAACTGCACGTCGGCACGTGGGGTCAGAGGCGCGGCGACTCGTGCGTTGACGTCGCCTACCTTGTCGCGCACTGGAGCGTGCCCCTGTGGGAATGCACCGCCCGCGCCTGTCCACCGTGGTGGTGTCTGTTGTGGCGGTGTTGCTGATGCTGCGGGGGCCGCGGGTGCTTTGGGCGCGGCTGGTGCTGCGCCCCCCCGCTCCTGCAGCACGGGCCGGCAGCGCAGATGCCGGGCCCGCAGGTCGAGCGGAGTCCTGCTGCGCGCGCAGACGCCGCAGCTCGGTCTCGTGCGGGCTGGGAGAGGACGAGGAGTACGAGGTCCTCGCCCAGCTCGACCAGCGGCAGAGGACGAGGAGTACGAGGTCCTCGCCCAGCTCGACCAGCGGCTGTGGCCCACTGCCTGCCACGAGCCGCCCGAGGGCGCACTGGGCGCTGCTGCAGTGGGCGGCCGCGGCGCTGCCGCCGCTGGAGTCGGCCGCCCGCCGCCC
>CAUYUJ010000152.1:32500-60000 GCA_963575745.1 Prorocentrum cordatum
CCTTCCTCCCGTAACAGCTTCAGCCGAGGTTGGCGCCCATGGGAAGCTGTGCAGGCAACTTCCTTCCCCTACCTTGTCCTGACACGGCAACGCCGTCCAAGAAAATCCAAACCTGCTGGTTGGCATTTAGGGGACGGCTGGAGTTGGGTCTGGGTATCAAGGGAGCGGGGGGAAATTAGGCGGGATGGAATCCAGAGGGAACCAATCGAAGAACTGGTAGTCACACAACCCTAATTGGGTAGCTCATCTTTGAAAGAACACGTTTCACGGGCGCTTGCCTGGGGAACATTCGGCGGCGGGTTTCGAACCGGGGGGTGGGCCCCCCCCCAGCACTCGGCGCCGTCGATCAAAACCAGGGGGGCCCCCCTCCCCCCCAACCCCCCCCCCACCCGCACCCTCCCCCCTCCCAAGGGGGGGGAGGGGGGTTTCAAACCCCCACACCCCCGTCCTCGGCGCCGGCGCCGGCGCTGGCGGCCGCCAGCAGCGCCCACGGCGGGGACGCAGCGACGATGACCATAGGCAGCCCAGGGGGGTGGGGAGGTTCAAACCCCCCCCTCCCACCCCCGCCCCTCGCGCCGGCGACGGCGGCGGGGACGCAGCGACATTTACCACCACTACCACCACCACCACTACCACCACCACCAACACCGCCTCAACAAACCACCACCACCACCACCACCACCACCAACAGCACCACACAACCACCACCACCACCACAGCCACCACCACCACAACCACCACCACAACTCACCATCACCATCACCACCACCACCACCACAATAACCCACCACCACTACCACCACCACCACCACAACCTACCACACCACCACCACCACCACCACCACCACCGCCACAACCATTACCATTACCAGCAGCACAACCCACCACCACCACCACAAACCACCACACCACCATCACCACCACCACCACAAACCACCGTCGTCCTCGTCGACGCTCCCCGCCACCGCTGCCCGCCGCCGCCGGCGCTGGCGCCGGCCCTGAAATCCAAATCGTCGTCCCCGCCGCCGTCGCCAGCCGCCGCCGACACAAGCGCCGGCCCGAGGAGAGGGGACGCAGAGGAGGGAGGGGGGGGGGGTGGGGGGGTTCGAACCTCCCACCCCTCCGTCACGGGAGGGGGGGGGGTTCCCCCCAGGGGGGGGGGAGGGTGTCCTGTTTCCCCCCCCCCCTCCAAGCGACCACAGGACACGCCCTTTCTCATCTTTTCTCCCTCCCTCCTGTTCCTTTCGTCTCATCTCTCTCTCTCTCTCTTTTTGTCTGGGGGCGTTTAGGGGCCGAATTCGCATCGGCAACGCTGTGGGAAACTTTTCACACGTCAATTGCTGGCATATTCAGCCCACCTGGCATTACTCATTCCCCTGAAGCGAAGATCAAACAAAAAGGTCCTTCACCTCCTCCCTCATCCCCCCTTCTGATTCGAATCCGTGTGTATATATGTGTACACATATAAGAAATCATTATGTGCACGAGCGCACTCACTGGAATCTGTGTTGTACGTGCGATACGCACGAGCGTGCGACACGAACATCGACTACAACTCCACACGTGCATGTATACATTTATACGCATACATGTACGACTGCATCTGAACATTCGTTTATATATGTATATGCAGACGCATATGTATATGCACATGCACATATACATATAAGCCATTCATTTCATACATTTCTTGCGGGTTCCCATTCTCTGTTGTTTGGAAGGGTTGCAATGAGGAGCACTCCATGTTGTCCATGTTCGGCAATTCGTAGTCTCTGTTGGTGAAGCTTTGTGTTCATAAATATTGCGCATGTTGCAAAATTCTCGTTCTCTGCTACTGAAATTTGGTGACGGAAAACAACGCATTCCCCAGTCTGGTAGGTTTCCATTGTCTGTTCTTGAACCGAGCAATGCGAACCAATCCACTTTTGCCTTTTCCTGGGATATTGATATTCGGTTTTTGAAATTTGGCGGTGATGACGATGTTGCAGATTTTTGGTGAGTGTTCTTCTCTGTTCTGAAGTTTGGGAATGCAGGAACAGGAAACGTTGCCCATTTGCGGTTGATTGTCATTTTGTATTTTAAAATGTGCTTGAAAAGACAGCAACCCATTTTGGCCAATTGGAGAGATGTCCACTCTCTGTTTTTTTGAAACTTGCCGGTGAGAACAATCAAGTTTGCACATGTGGGAAGATGTTCACTTCCCTGTTGCTAGAATTCGGTAATGCAAATCAATGTTGCACACGTTGGTAAATTTCCATGCTCTGTTCTGAAATCCGGCAATAAAGGACAATCTATATTGCTAGTTTGGGGAGGTGTCCTTTCTCTGCTTTTGAAATTTGTCAGTCCAGAAACAAACCAATTTGAAACATGTGGAAGACTTTCATTATCATTTTTTTTGGGGGGGCGCGCGAAGAATTCAAATTGCCTATTTATGGAATTGCCATTCTCACTTCCCCCTACTAAAAATTAAACAAAGAACCTGATGTCCCTGGAGGTTGGGATCTGAAAACCATTTTCATTGTTTGTTTCTCAATTTCTGCAATGAAATAACATGCAGATCCGGACAACGTGAAGACCAAAGTGCGGGGGCCCGCGCAAACGCCATGCGCCCCGCAACTCGAAATCCCATGCTGGAAAGTAGCGAACATGTCTCTTATTTTGAGGGGCAGGAGATGGGAGCGGACCGCGATAATATGCACAATTCGCCTCGCCAGGCGCGCTGGCAAGTACCATGTCCGTCGCCAGGCAGCCCTATGAACGCGGCCGAAAGGCCAGTCGGTTGAGGACGGCTCCGGGCCTCGCCACGATTACGCAACTGCACATTGCAGGCGCCGGCAGGAGCGGACAAATCCTGCGCCCCCTGGACAGACAGACGCAAACAAAACGAGCTGCCCGCGACGACTAACGCCCCAATGCCCGGGTGAGCGGACCAGGGGGAGGAGGGGGTAGGCAGGGTAGAGGCGGGGGAGGAAGGAAGGGCGAATATGCGCGGGCACGCCCTCGCGCGATCGCGCCTGTCGGAATGCCCCGGGCCGTCGCGGCGGGGGCAGCGGAGCGAAGCCCGCGTTCAGCAAGTAGAGGCCCGCGACGGGGTAGTCGGCGGGCGCGCGCCCGCGACGTGCGCGCGAGAGAAGGAGAGGAATAAGGTCATGTCATGTAGCTGATTTGCAACATTACGTCGGCCACGATCTGCGCCGCCACGTCTGCGGCGCGCAAGTGGAATGGCCGAGGGCGCGGGCCGCCTTGAGCACCGCTGGCTCCTCCCGCGCGCGCGCGTCTCGAAGAGCCCCGATGAGGAACGAATGCTCCGCGGGGGGGGCGGTCGAGAATCGAGGAGGAGGAGGAGGAGGAGGAGGAGGAGGAGGAGGGGGAGGAGGAGGGAGGATCGAGGATCGAGGAGGGATAGAAGAGGATGAGGAGGAGGAGGAGGAGCAGGAGGAGGAGGAGGAGGCTGACTCCCGAAAGCGTTGCGCCCAGATGCCCCCGGCGCCGCTGGCGCCCCCGCGGCGCGCGGCGCTCGCGGCGCGGAGCGTCGCGCGCAGGCGCGAAGCCTTCGCCGCGAAGAGGCCCCGCTGGCTCGCGGAGGAGGAGGAGGAGGCGGTCAGGGAGGAAGAGGAGGAGCGTCTAGATGCCTTGATGCGTGCTTACTGGGAGCGCCTGGGAGCGCCTGGGGGCGCTTGGGGGCGCCTGGGAGCTCCTGGGATCGCTTGGGAGCGCCTGGGAGCACCTGGGAGCGCCTGGGGGCGCCTGGGAGCGCCTGCAAAGACTGGCGCCAAGAGCAAGCAGCAAGACGTCGCCCAGCTTCCAGCCGAGGCGCGCTGGTGCGAGGCGCGCGCGACTGAGCGCCAGCTGCTCCACAATCGGGCAGCGCGCGCAGCGACGAAGCGAATCCTGGCCCCGTCGGCGCTGGAAAAAGGTAGTCCCTGGTGGAGTTCGCGCGGGCGCCCGCGGCCCAGCCGTCGCAAAGAGCCCGAAGCACCGCGGCCCAGACGCACGGGGAAACCTTCTTCTTCGTGCCCAACAACGCGCGCATTGCCCTGTCCACCCTCCTGCCCGGCAGAGGACGATCCAGCTGGCGACGTAGGCGTCGATGGAGAAGCGCCGCGTCGCGATGCTGGAGAACGTCGACGCGTCGCCGTTGCCGCCGCCCCCGCGGCGCATCGGCTGCTTCTCCGTCGCGAAGGAGCTCTTCTACAGGTGCCCTGCTCCCATAAGCTCTTCGGTCGAATTTGGCCTGGGCCCTTTCCAGACTGCGGAGGTAGGAGCTGCTGGCCCAGTCCATCCAGCCCAGAGGGATCTCGCCATGGTCAACCATGTTCATTCTCTGTTTTGAACTTTGATGGTGCATTCACATGTAGATTTGGTACGCGTTATACTTTTCCCAATATGGAGCAACAAATTTTGCCCATGTTTGGACATTTGCATTCTCTGTCCTGGAAAGTTGGCGGTGAGAAGCAGATCGTCGGCAGATCGTCGTGGCCATTTTGGGGGATTTCCATTTGCTCTCTGTCAGATGGGGGAACGAAGAACTCCATGCTGCTCATTCCCGCAGATCTCCACTCTCTGATGTCGAAATGTGGTAATGCAAGAACGCCCCAGTTTGTCCATTTGGGGAGATGAACTCTCTCTCTCTCCTAGGGCTCCCAACTTCGCGCTTCGCGCTGCGCGAAGCGCGAAGCGCGAATAACTTCGCGCTCTCGCGCCGCCCTCCCAAAGGGAGAATAGGAGGACGAGGAGGAGGGGGAGAAGGAACGAGGACCGCGAAGCGCGAAGCGCGAATAACTTCGCGCCCTCGAGGGAACCCTTGCTCCTCGCTTCCCCTCGTCCGTGGGGAGGGCAAAGGCCGGCCGCTGGGAGAGGCGCGCCTGGGGACGCGGCGCCCGGCGACGCCTGCAGGGCCGAGCGCCGCGCGCGCCGCCGCCGAGCGACGCCGCCGCCGTCGGTCGCGGCCGCGGGCCGCGGGCGGCCCTCGCCAACAACCAACAGCAAGAAGAGCACACGACGATCAAAACGCAGATTCCTGGGTAGCTCTCCGAGAGATGAGAGGCTTTCAGATTACAGCTCCAAGAGGCCCCCAAGAGGCCCGAAATAGGCCCTGAGAGTCCCCCAAACTGCCCCCAAGGGGCGTCTACATTGTCTCCAAGATGCCTCCGAGAAGCCTCCCACGAGATCTTAGGGAACGTCCACTGGGCTTCATACCCACAGCCCAGGAGGCACGGTGGCGGGATGGGCCGAAGGCCTTTAGTTTAGAAGCTGGCAGCGCAAGGTATCCCGCGCCGGTCGAGGATCCCCGCATCAACTCCTGTGAAGATGCAGCGTGTCCCGGAAGCGTTTTCCGATACGTTCCCTCGCCGCTTGCCGCAAGCCTTTCGGCAGCTCATTTGTAACGCTTCGGAAGCTCCTGCTACACTCCTTTCTCGAGCTTGAGAACTCCCCAGACACCGTTCCAAATGGTCTTGCAAACGTCTCTAATCAACTTTCACGCGCTTTGGACTGCACCTCTATCCGGGTTTTGGACGCCACAAGGGCGAGTACCCGTCGGTCGGAAGAAGTGGGCAGAAGCATGAAGTAGGAAGGCAATGAAAGTAGATTGGGCTTCCGCTCGCCCCTCCGAAGGGAAGGGAGGAGAAACAACCGCTCGATCCTTGAAGTAGGAATGCGCCGAAAATAGATTGGGATCTGAGAACCCACCTTACCTACTTTCAACGACCGACTGGTACAGTCGGACGGACGCAAGACTCTTCCGACGGCAACGTGGCCCCAGAACGCCACAGGACCTGCGGGTTGCATCGGTCGGGGCAGATCGGAGACACGGGTACCCTCGATTTGGCACGGCCGACCTGCCAATCAGGGCCGACTGTACGCTCCGTCTCTTCTCTTGCTCGTCCCAATGGTTGCGCAGCGGGGCTCTGCCTCGGGGCCCGCTCTGCTACCCGAGCAAACTACGCCGCCGCTGGCCGCTGGCGGCCCTCGGCCGTCGTCGGAAGCCATCGGCGGCCCGTGCAGCGGCGCAGCGGGCGGCGGTGGTCGTCGTCGCCGCTGCCGCCGCCGTCGTCCTCGAGCGTCCTGCGTCTGTCGTCGGCGTCGTCGGCGGAGCCGTCAGCGTCGGCGTCCGGCGGTCGGCCTCGCCCTTCCTCCTTCTCCCTTGGGCGCCCGAGTTATCCGGGGTAACTCGGGTCCGGGGTAACTCGGGTTTGGGTTCCCGAAAAACGAACCCGAGTTATCCCTGACCCGAGTTACCCCTGATGATTCGGGGCTCTTGGACGCCCGATTCATCCGGGGTAACTCGGGTCCGGGGTAACTCGGGCTTGGGTTCCCGAAAAACGAACCCGAGTTATCCCTGACCCGAGTTACCCCTGATGATTCGGGGCTCTGACTCCCCCTCATTCCCTGGTGGCAGCTCGAGTGCGCTACGGATGGTTCGAGCGCCGCCAGAGAGGCAGCAACCCTCGGTGGTTGAGGCCGTCAGGAGGCCTTCAGCGGACTCTGGCTGAAACTGCCCCGCTTCTATCGGGGAGAGGTGAGACTCGGGTTCAGGGGGCTCGGGTTGACCCGACGGGGCCATCACGAAAATGACGTGACCCAAACTGAAATTTGACGCGAACTCCCGCTGCAAACACCCCACCGAAAACTGGACCGTCAAAATCTGGACCGCGCTCGTCAAAAAGCGTCGGCAAACCCAAGTTCCGGCGTACTCGAGTCTTACGTCTCCCCATTCTTATCTTCTAAGAATCCAGACAAGCGCGTTCCACTGCTCGCAGAAGTAACTATTCGCAAATGGCCTGGACCCGGCGCGGGGGATTTGCGATCTATGACATCGAGGCACGCATGTGTCTTGTTGGACGTGCGTTTGCGAATACCCAGAGATCCGATGTCGTGATTTGTTCAATACGGGGTCCCCGGAAATCTCGACCCATTCCCCAGGACCGGTTTTTCATCCTGAGTCGTTTTCTGACGGCCCCGAGGCCCGGCGAGAGCCCCCAGGGGCCGAACTTTGCGAAAAACCTCCGTCCTGATTTTCTCAGCGCGTTGGGTCTCTGAATGTGGAACTTTGCGATCAGTGGAAAACGCTCGGTGACGAAAGGACGGGACGCCGGTGACGAAAGGACGGGACGCCGCCCCCGTCACCGGGCAGGCGCGGGGCCCGGGGCGCCCCGGCGGCCCCCAGGCCAGACGGAGGCCCCGGGCGAGCTGCGCCCTGCCCAGGCCGGCCGCCGGAGGCGCCCGGCGGAGCCCAGAGGTGGCCACTTCCCTACGGCAGGTTCGTGTCGTGACGACCCCGGCGTTGGTTTCTGACACTGCGTGAATCGTTCAACCTTGAACGATCGGCGGCTTTTCGACCGCCCGATCGTTCCATATAAGCCGATTCTGGGCCACTGGCGGCGTTCAACCTTGAACGCCCGCGCTGGGGTCGCCGCCGGTCGACACGACGCAAACCTACCGTAAGCGACCTGGCAGAAGTCGAGCCACTGTTGAACTCTCCATCGCTCGGACGTCCATTCCCTGTGTCTTTTTCGGTTTCGTGCGCGGTTTTTCCGCCGAATGATCAAGGATGATCCTCGATGGTCAAGGATGTTCCTCGATGGTTTTTTCGCAGGATGCTCCTCGATGGTCCTCGCCGAAGGAAAAATGCACACGTCCAAGCGATGCCGAGTGAACCGCCCGCCATGCGCCTTACGCGGGCCGCCAGCGCGGGGCCCCAAGTCGGTTCAGATGCAAAGCGGTTTCCGAGGGCGTCAGACGGGCCAGGAATGCCCTAAGACGGCCCAGGAGGGGGACAAGAAGCAGAAAAGGCGCCCAGGAGGTACAAGGAGGCCCCAAAGAGGGGCCTCCGAGAGGCCCACAAGAAAATCCCAGAAGGCCCAAAGAGTCCTCCTCCTCCTCCTCCTCCTTCTCAATTTTTCCTCCCTCTCCTCCACCTCTTCTTTTTCCCCCGTGGTTTCCCCAAAAGGGTTTCCGCAACGGCTGGGGGAACACATGGTCCGATGACATGGCAGAGCGCTCTGGCCACAACGTTCGGCCTCGTGGGCGACTCCAAAAGGCAAGGGGCGGCGGTGATTCGGCGCAGGCGTCTTCGATGATGTTTCCAGGGCTGGGCGGCAAGCCCTCCGGATCTGGAATCGGTGCCTCGGTGGCCGGTGGTCTCCCGTGTGGCCTCTTGCATGGGTTCCCGCATGGTCTCACGCGAGGCCTCCCGTATGGCCTCCCTTCCGCTTACATGAAAGATTTCCCTCGTGGTCTCCCTTGTGGTATCCCTTGTTATCTTCCGTGTGGCTTCTCGTAACTCTGATTTCCGAACCACCGGGGATACTCTCTAAACTACTCTTCACTCTCTACGGTGCTCCCTGTAGCGCTCCCTATTGCGAAGGACTGTTCGCAGGCTTCTGCCGCCAAAGGTGCAGCGTTCTGTTTAGCATCACAACTTGGGCTGGAAGTAGCGGCCCGGGGGCGCTGAAAGTCCCCCCGGGGCCCGACAGCGGAGGAGATGTTTGATTTTTCCTCGGGCTATCGTCAGAACAATAAATCCCGCGCGTAGCCGACGCGCGACGGAAGGGCCCGATGGGGGCCGAAAGAAGGCGAGGGACGGGCCCCAGGAACGACAGACGAACGAGGGGAAGGGGCACGACCGAAGAAGGGGGGCACCGAAACAACGAGGGCCGGGAAGCAGCAAAGTGATGCTGGGAAAGCATGAGAGAGAATTCGGCATGCCCATGTCCTGGCTCGTCGGAGGTCTTTCCCTCGCCTCCCCACCCAGGCAATCAGCGCGCTATTCCAACCCGGGCGGCAACAGAGCTATTCCTCTCTGTGCGAGCCTGGGCAAAGGAAAAAGGCGCATCAGAACTGCGCGAGGTTCCCCAGGCGCAAGCGGGGCGGGCGCTTGCTTCCATTGCGCCTCAGTGCTCGGGGAGCCTCGCAGTCAACCCAGAGGACAAATAAAAAATGTCGCCCCATAGAGCGGCGCAGAGCGATGCCACCCCACAGCCAGCAACAAAGAGAGAAGCTAAGCTCTTCATCTCTTGGCAAGCCTGGGCAAAAATGCATCGCAAATAGGCGGGGCAAAGGATTTCGCAAGCGCAATCGGCACGGGTGCTTGCTTCCATTGTGCCTCAATGCTTGTAAAATCCTGGCGGTCGGGCAGCCTCTGCTGTAGGCTTGACAGGCTCGACTAGAAGACGTCGACCCGCGGCCCGCAGCAACGAGAGAAGCAAGGTCGCCTCTTCGTCGCTTGGCGAGCCAGGGCAAGGAATGACGCAGAAAGCAGAAAACCATGGAAGTCTCACAGATCCCTCCTGCGGGTGTCGGCATCCAAGAAACTTCCCGCATCGAGGCAACATAAGAGCGGGAGATGCCCCCCCCCCCACCAATAACCCACCCGCATATATAATAGCCATCTGGCTGCAGCAACGGCTGCAGCAGCCATTCGGGGCCGAAGCGGGCCTGGACATTGACAACGTCGCGCGGTTTGGGAAACGCGTACATGACGCTGGCACAGCCGACGAGACAAGCATCTCCGATCGGGCGCTTCACACGTGGACCACGCCCATCGCGCGTGAGCCCCAGGCGGGATGTTGTGCCAGTGGCCCGAGGGGGGCCCAGTGCAATTCTTAATTTTGCCCTTGGCGTTGCTTCTGGAGGAACCACCACAGCGGCGACAGAAAATAATATCCTGCAGTCTTCGAAGACGGCGCCCCCCCCCCCCCGTAGGCGGGGGGCATTGGGCGCGCAGAAGGTGGCTCTTGGACACCGAGCTAGCCCAACAGTTCACACATCTAAAACGCCCCACGGAAGGGCCCCAGGAATGCCCGCGCAGAGCTCCATGCACAGATCCCGACAACACGAGGGAAGGGGGGGCTGGAACCTGACTGTCCTCATAATCGACAGCCCGAACGAATCTGGGGGCATTCTTGAGGGCCCATGTAATGCAGCGTCCGATATAACAACCTAGATGCCTAACAAGGGTGTCAGATCGTTTAATCCGATCCTGCTGCGCAGCGTTATGAAAGTGGAGGTCCGCACCTAGCTTGGCTAATCTATCTTCCTGTCGATTCCCATCATAGTGTGCATCGCTAAGGTCGCCCTTGCGTACCTGGGTGACTCGAATTAGATGATAACCAATGTCCGTCGCTAAAAGGTGGGCCTGGACCCATGGGGGGGAACGCTTGGCCGGCCATGGGTGGGGGCTTCATGGCCCGGGGCCCAGGCGTCAGCGACGCATTGGCAACCGATAACAAACTCATACTGCACAGGCGGGGCAGCATGGGTGAAGTAAAATTGGAGGGCGTAGAGCCCAGCCACAGGAACGTCCTGAACAACTGCAGGCATGACACCATTTGCTGCATCATTCAACCTGGGGCGGCCTGGGGCGACAGCCTCGCCAAAGACGCTTCGGCGTCTAGAAGCAAAGAAACAAATGCCCCATCAGCATCGGAGCGCGAGGAATGACGGCCTAGACATTCCAGCCGTCTCCGCACGCTGGCGACAAGAACAGAGGGCCATCAGCGGCGCGCCCCCAGACAGGGTCGGGGAAGGGCAGTGCGAGAGGAACGCTACACAGCGGGTCAGGAAGCAATGTCGTGGCCCAGACATGATTGTCACGGCGCTGACGGAGACGCAGCGCAAGGGCCCGCGTCAGACCAAGCCAGCGTCGAAACTCACTGAGGGCATCGCACTCATGCAATGCGGGGAAAAAAACACAGGGTCAGCTGGGATCAACTGTCACATGGGGCACCTCGGTTTGAAATAGATTCCCCCCGCCAAGAATGCCCCCGGAGCTCGCTGCTGCAGCGCGCCCCAACCATCGGTCTTCGTGGACAAAAGAGAGAGAGGGGGGAGGCAGGACCGGGGGGGGGGGGGGCGACACATGACCGAAGGATGGGTGGCGCACAGAGGCTTGCTTCCAGGCCCGCGCGCAGGCATCGCGGGTCGCAAGAGCTACCAGGTCACGCGGCGTAGTCGTTGCAATAAGCAAATCCACCCCAAGGGAGTTCTGCCGCTGGGCTGGGGCAACGACCGACCGCCCAATCCTGGGCTGGGTGGCGGCCAGTATCTGGCCTGGCCCCTGTGGGTATGTCCAGAGAGCGACACGTGAAACGGAATCGCGAGCACGAGGGGCGACTCTGCATCAATGATGCCCTCGGGAAAGACGCGGTTCCAACGAGAGACAGCCCAAAGGCGCACTACTTCTGCGCGAGCGTCCAAGGCCGGACAGTAACACTCTGTAGAGCCAGGTCCATAGCGACAGATCTGCGCTTGCCTGCGCCGAGCCCCGCATGGTATATGGTCCTAATATGCTGGATATGGTAAGTACTCAAACCAACCACATCAATGCCATCAGGCACTGTAGGACGCAGGCTCGCGTTAATGTTTCCAGCCGCCGTGGCACCTCCTTTCTGCAGACGCAATAGACGACGGGCCTTGTCCATGGCTGCCCTCAGCCTGACATTCAGAAGTGGGCGACTCCGACGCCCCCTGCGCAGCTGGAAGTCAATGCCGAGGTTTCGACATGAGAACTTAACGGCCCCTGATCGGCGCGGGGTCTCTGCCGTCATACTCCTGGCCAACGGCGGGTCAGAGGCGAGGGGCGCGATTTCCTTCTCGGCCAGCGGAAGTCGGGCAGAGAAGGCGAGCCTACCCATAAGGAGGCGTGGGGCATCCGAGGGCAGCTTCAAGAGCTCCCTCTCATTTCCGATCCCCAGGGCCTGAGCGTCATCAGCCACCAGCCCCAATTGAAGGCTCGGAAAGACCGCCGAAACAATCCAATTCGGGAACTAGCATACTGTGCGCGCAGATCTGCAAATGAGCAACCAGCAACAATCGTGATACCCGCACAGGCCCAAGTCCCCACGATTTGGCGCAAGCATACAACGCTAGGCGATCTGTAGAGAGACAAGAACACTCGCAACAATCTAGGGTTGAAACCAAACTGCGGTGCACGTTTGGTAAGAAGCTTGTGCCTAGCCTGCTAGTGCGCTTTCTTAATGTCAAACAAAAGAGAGAACGCAGACATGCCCCGTGCAACTGCGCACTCTATAAGCACCCCCGTGCGCCGCGCACATTGCTGGCGCGAGTGAGCGCGCGCGCCACTTGCGCGGGCGGTGGCGGTGTCGAGCCCAACTCGCGCCATGCGTGTGCCGAAAGAACCGAGTGACATTGCGCGCGAATGCCGTGAATCATGCAACAGTGCGCTCACCACCACCACCAGGCTTCGGTCGCAGACTCATCATGCGCGCAGACAGGATGGGAGGAAACCTCCCCGCGCGCAAGACTGCTCTCCATGTGCCAAACAGTGCCAGAAGAGCTGAGTCCGAGAGTTGGGCGTGGTCATGAGGATGTATTCCGTCCAGTCCGTCAATTGTTCACGCTCTGCATGTCCGACGCATCTGCCTATGGCGCAAGGGGGCTACCGGCTGGGTGCGCAGGGGGCATCAGCAAGTCCTGGCCGCGACCAGCATGGGCGCCTGCAAGAGGTGCCCAGAGACCGTGCCAGTGGGGGCATCAAGGGTCAGTGTAGATGCGGAAAAGCCGCCCAACCAACTGAACCCTTCACAAGCGCGGCAGGGCCTCCAACCTGCACTGATTCTATGGCCCAAGAAGTCCAGGGCTGATAACGCTTAGCTGAAGGCGGCCGCTCCAGAGCTGCAGCCACCGCAGCCAGAGTATCCCGAATCCAGTCAGCAGAACTAAGACCCAGGGAACCAAGACGATTGGCATAGTAGCGCCATCACGGCCAATCTGGATGGGAGGGGGGGGGGGGGGGGCCTTCGCGCGACGAGGGGCGATGTCTGCGCAAAGCATGGGCCGCTCGAGTGAAGGCTCGCAGGGGCTGCTTTCCAGCGAGATGCAAAGGGGGCCCCAAGACGATTCGAGAGATACCCCCAGAGCGCACCTGCGAAAGACGTAGCCGCGCCACCAGGGAAAAGCCGCGAAAGAGGTGCCCGAATCGCGACAAGAGACTCACCCCGCTTATTATAAACCTGAGGGTCAGGTAGCTGATAGAACCCAAACAATTCCTCTGCCGAAGTCTTCAGCCAAGCAGACGTGAGACATTCAATACTAGCTACTGTATCGAATTGATCAGGATCTGGAAAGTCACCCCGAGACGTCGGGCAGGGAGCACTTCCAACGGGCCTCTGAACTGGCGCGAGAGGAGGACGACAAAGAACATCTACTTACCAAATCAGACTGCACATTGCCACGTAGAGTCAGGGCAACAGGCTGGCGCTTGGGGGCCAGGGGCGATTCCCAGACCGGACGAGTAGCTGATGCTGCTAAAACTGGATGCACAACGAAATCAGAGATCATCGATTGGGCACCTGTGGATGTATAAGCGCAGGAATATGGTGCCACAGTGACGCCACCTAGAAGCGATGAGAATCCGGTGGCCTGCACCCCGCAGGGAGACATCTTCAAATCAACTGAAACCACGAAGGGGGTGCCAATGGCCCTCGTGCCAGCTGCTACCTGCAGGGGGAGTTGGGCGCTCCGATCTTCTTTGGACGCCCGAAGTGGGCACCGAAAGAATGGGTGCAATGCCCAGCGACAAGTGTTGTCCCAAACCAACGGCAGCCGCTGTTTGGCAGGCGGCCTCCTGTCTCGAATGGGCACAGGCCGCGGCGGCGCGGACAGCGAGTCCTGTTCAAAATGAACAGGAATTGCTGTTGGGCATTGTACCCTTTCTTTCGGTGCACATGTCGGGCGCCCAGATCTTCAGCGCATGTGTGCATGAAAATCTTGGCCCGCGGGATCCCGGCATCAATCGCCCCATGCCAGAGCTTGACGATTCAGCGTTCAGCGGAAGGCATAGCGACTGAGGAATCGAAGACCATATCCGAAAACGATCTGGCGTAGCGCGGTACTGAACCAACACCAGAGCTCAGCCCGCCTTTAGCCGTGAGGATGGAAGGGCGCACGCGGGCGTGATTGCCGTGCTTGCGGGCTCGGTTGACTGCGAACTCAACGGGTTCAGCAGGGCGACGGAGTCCCCGAATGCCAACTGCATCGAACTGGTCTCCAAAAGCCTCCAGGAATAATCATGCGTTTGGCCGAGAGGTTCGGTTGACCGTCGTTAGGACCCAGTCGTGGCGAGGCTTTCTGACTTTGACGAAGGCTGATTAACCAAGAGGGGTCTCGTCATCGCTGAAGCTCTTGCCGTAGAGCGGAGGGTGGCGTGGGCGCAATGCCGTCAGTGGATGCAGGCTTTCCACGTCCTCTCCCCTCAACAACGCTAGCGTGCTCCGATGGATCCGATGGGGCTGCGCCCGAGGCGTTCGCGACGTCGGCAGTCTCGGCGTCGGCCGCGTCTGTTCCATCCGACTGATCGACTGCAGCAGAGAGAGCAGGGGGCGGCATGGCAGGGCGTTTCGGCCGCGGCGGCGGCAGGAAGGAAGTGCGTCCAAGGCCAACTCCCATCTTAGACTGCCTACATGTGGAATCAACGGCCATGGGCTGAACGCGAACGGGTTCTACTGACTTGGGCCTCGGGGGGCCTGGGGCAGCAGGGCCATCCGAGTCCTGAGATGCTGGCGCCGATGCTGGAAGGCCCTGGAACTTGTTCTCCCAGGAGGCAATGTGTCGCGGGCTGTCTGTTTCTGCCTTGTTACCGGGGAAACGCGACCAGCCTGCAAGGACATGGTGGACTCATCGGTCTCACGGATCTGATCAGTGAGCTTGTCGTACTGCTTACTGGCCCAGTGATGATAGACCGCGCGCTTCTGGGGAACGGTAAGCATCTCTGCCTTCTGAACCCGAAGTGACTGCAACTCACCCTGGAGAACTGCAATGCGTGACAACATATGCCTGGTCGATGGGAGAGCCCTGCGCGCGTCCAAGTGACTCTGGGGAGTTTGAATAATATCATCAATGTCTGCAACCGTAAACTCATTGCCGTTAGCGTCAACGCCCAGGCCGCGGTCATCATCGTAGTCGTCGTCGATCTCATCGCGATAATCAGCCCAGAAACCACGATTGCCGCCACCATCGCCGAGACCGTCATCACCAGAATCCTCTCCAAAACGATCCTGACCCTCCTCATCCAGAGAAGATTCAAGACGCCCATCGAGAGATCGCAGGGGCGGAGTGCGTGGGGAAGAGAGCCGGCGTGGCAGGCATGGCTGGGCTGGGCTCCCTTCCGCGAGCGCGTCCCCCTTTCTTGTCTGGCTTTCCTCCCGTAGCCTGTCCTCTGGAACTGTTTGGTTTTCCTCCCGTAGCCTGTCCTCTGGAGCGGCCAGGAAAAGAGTCATACAAACTTTGCACTTCTGGTGGGGGCTGGTGTCGGGTATCCGAGAGACTATCCCAGCATCGCGGCAAGTTAAGCACACAAGATATCCCATTCCCCGCGGCCGCGCGCGCGCGGTCAGCTGTCGACCAAGGGCGGGCTCTCGAGCCTGCCCCTTGGCAGCGACCAAGCTTCAAGCCTCAGGGCATGGTTTGGAACTTGAGCGCACATGGCTAGGGAACAGCGGAGAAGAGGAGGAGGGGACACAAGGGGGGGAGGGACGAAGGAGGGACAGGAGGGAGGCGGTGGAGGGAGGCAGGAGGGAGGGAACGAAAGGGAGGGAAGGGGGGAAGGAGGGAGGCAGGAGGGGGGGCGTGGCGGAGAAGGGAAGGAGGAGGGAGTCAGGGCCCTGCATCCTCCCTGCCCCCTGCCGGCCCACACGAGGCGCCGCGCGATCCTTCCCGAACGCTTTCACGGCCTCGGGGGCAGAGGGCAGGGGCCGCGGCTCGGGTCGGGCGCCCGGCGCCCGCGTTCGCCGAACCAGCCAGGCGGCGGAGAGGGCAGCAGGCAAGATGACCTCTCCATCCTCGCTCCCCCCCCTCCACCGCCCTCTGCCATGCTCCTCCTCCTGCTGCTGCTGCTTCCTCCTCTTCCGTGTGCCCTTCGCTTTCCTCCTCCTCCTCCTCCTGCACCCTCGGTTCCTCCGCCCTCTCGTCCTGCCGCATCTTCTTCCGCCCTCCTTCTCCCCCTCCTCCGCTTCCGCCGTTCCTCTCCCCCTCCTCCTCCTCCTCTCCCTCCTCCTCCTCTTCCTCCTCCTCCTCTCCCTCCTCCTCCTCCTCCTCCTCCTCCTCCTCCTCCTCTGTTTCTTCTTATTATTCTTCTGCATATGCTTATGCTTCTGCTTATTCTTCTTATTCTGATTAGTATTCCTCTTCTTCCTCCCTCCTCCTCCTCCTCCTCCTGCTCCTCCTCCTCCTCCCCCCGTCCTCTTCCTCCTCCTCCTCCTCCTCCTCATTCTCCCCTTCTTTTTCCCCTCCTCCTCCTCCTCCTCTCCATCTTTTCTCCCGTAGGCTCTGCTGCTGCAGCTCCCCCGGCCGACGGACCAACGCCTCCTTTCCGTCATGTCCGTGCGGGTGTCTGCTTGGGAACTAATGCCCTGCCGCAGCCTTGCGACCTGGAGGGCGCACTGGGCCCACCCTACCAGCGGACTCTCAATCTACGACGCTGCCGTCCTTCGAAGCAACACGAACCGCCCGTCTACGACTGCCTCGCGATCGAAGGCAACTGTAGCCCGCACGCCCACATGGCGCAGAGCCCGCAGGCAGGCGAACGACTATCCAGCTGCATCGACGTCCTCGACGCCGCCGCGGTCGCGGTCGCCGTCGTCGTCCTCTCCGCCGCCGCCATCGTCAGCGCCATGATTGGGCGCCCGAGTTATCCGGGATAACTCGGGTCCGGGGTAACTCGGGTTTGGATTCCCGAAAAAGGAGCCCGAGTTATCCCTGACCCGAGTTACCCCTGATGATTCGGGGCTCTTGGACGCCCGATTCATCCGGGGTAACTCGGGTCCGGGGTAACTCGGGTTTGGATTCCCGAAAAGCGAACCCGAGTTATCCCTGACCCGAGTTACCCCTGATGATTCGGGGCTCTGACATGACGCCACCGCGCCGCCGCCGCCGCCGACTTCGCTGCCGTCGGCGTCGCTGCTGCCGGCCTCGCCGCCGCTGCCGACCGCCCCCATCGCTCGTCGGCGAGCGCGGGGGCGCGGCGCCTCGAGCGCCGCCGCCTTCCGCCGCGCCTCGGAGCGGTAGAAGGCCGCCAGCACCAGGGCGCACGCTGCGCCGATCCCTGCCGAGGCAGCGCGCGCGCGCATGGCGGCGGCGGCGGCGAGGGCGCCGTCGACGACGACGAGGGCGTCGACGACGGCGGCGCCGACGACGCGCGGACGGCGGACTGGCGGACAACGACGACGGACGACGTCGTCGACGGCGGTGACGCCGACGACTACGGCGGCGACGACAACGGGCACGGCATGCCGACGGAGGCGGCGGCGACGTTGACGACGACTGCGGCAACGACGCAGACGACGACGGGGACGCAAACGACGACGACGACGGACGGACGACGGCGACGACGTTGACGACTACAGAGGCGCTGGCGGCGGCAGCGGCGGAGCGGCCAGAAACAATGAGGGGGATGGGGTATGGGGGGGGGGTATGGGGAGAAAGACAAGCGAAAAGCATGCGCGCCGTATCTAAGATCTTACATCTCCCACCACTCCCTTCCCATTGCGCTGCTATTCTTCTATCCGACGACGGGTGTCCTAGCGGACCTGGATCCCGGAAGGGACCCTATCGTGCGATGTATAAGCAGAGAGGGGAGCTGTGCACACTGGAGGAGGAAGATGTGTCGGATGAACAGGGGTATGACGAAGGAGGAGGGAGTGGAGGAGGATGAGGAGGAGCAGCAGCAGCAGCAACAGCAGCAGCAGCAGGAGCGGGAGGAGCAAGACGACTAGGGGAAGGCGGATGAAGGGAAAGGAGCGGGCGACAACGACGAGGACGAAAGCGACTCCAGAACTGTAGCCCGCGCTGCGGCGAGAGCGCCAGTCTGAACGACGGGGGCAAAGTGCCGATCCTGGAGTTAGGCCAACGATGCGGCGTGAACATCGCTTTTGAAAGCACAGGGCCAATCCGATGCGAGACAATACACAATACATGTGACACATCTTATGTTGAACTCCTCCTATGTGAAAAGCATTACGTTGGAGTGGCGGGGCCACGAACACATAAGTTCAGGTGAGGGAGGAAAACAACATTCATGTTGAGCAGCTGTCGGGGAGGGCATGGGTGGGGAGGAGGGGAGGAGGACGAGGACGAGGAGGGAGCATCAGCAAGACGACGACGACAGCGGTTCAGGTGGCGGCGGCGACGGTGAAGGCGAGGACGGAGGTGACGACGACGAAGCTGCCACCCAGTCCCTCGCCGCCCGCACGGCGGCCTTCGCAGACCAAGAACGGGGAGATCCAGCCGCTCTCCGAGCGTGCCTGGGGGGGAAGGGGTGAAGGTGGCGGAGGGGAGACGAACGCTCTCTTCGCATTGCACAAGCTCTGGTTAGGTAGCCGTAGCGTCAAGGGGAATGGCTCCTCCTCCTCCTCCTCCTCCTCCTCCTCCTCCTCCTCCTCCAACACCTCCTCCTCCTCCTCATCATCGGCGTCCTGGCCCACCTCATCCTGGCTCCTCGCTCCTCGCTCCTGGCTCCTCCTCCTCCTTCCCCTGGGCAGAGGCCTGTTGCTCCTCTTCCTCCATCTCCTCCTCCTCCTGGCTCCTCCTGTTCATGGGGGCTGGGGGGAAGGGGGGAGGAGGGGAAGGAGGGGAGGGGAGTTGAGGCGTAGAAGACGAGGGCAAATGGGGGCAGCCTTCGGGGTGTCTCAGACATCTCCTGAGTGCTGAACCTCCCACGGTGGCCTCCCGATCGCTTTGAAAAAAACCCACGACGAACTCGAAATGCCTGGAACTACTCTATGTCGTTTTGCTACATTGCGGAACATCCTGGGGCCTGGGGTCGCGGGAGAGACTCTGCAAAGCTCGGGCTAAATCGTGTTGTTTGTGTTCGCTTTGTGTTCGTGCTCCTTCGGTTTGGATTCGTTCCACGACGCTGCGAAACGGATTCAAAACGAGCGCGATCCACGACATCGCCCACACGTCGTTTAGCTCGAGCCCTGGATCAACATGGGAACGGGAGCTGCGAAAAGACGGACGATCCCAACGGCACATCACGTACGACACATGGGTACTGATACGGGACGTCCTCGGATTCAAAACGAACGCGGTCCACGACATCGTCTAAAACATCGTTTAGCTCGAGCCCTGGATCAACATGGGAACGGGAACTGCGAAACGACGGACGATCTCAACAACACATCGCGTACGACACATGGGTGCTGACACGGAACGTCCTCGAACGCGATGCTCTTGCGTGCTCGCCGTGCGCAGCGAAGCTGACCAATCTGTGCATCACATATGCGTGTACCGTCGGTGGAATGGCGGCTGGGTTCGGTGCAGTGCGCATGTGTGTACACACCTGTGTACGTTTATCCAGATATACGTATGCATACGTATACGTATGTATGCACACATGGGTGTACGTAACTCGGCCGATCCATCACACACACACACACACGCACGTGTAGATGTACGCACGTACGCGCATGTATGTGCGTATGTGTATGTGTTTATGTAATGGCGCACCAAAAGCCCCAGAACCCACCATCGGTCTTTGACATCTTCATTCGTAGTCTTACTGACCATCCGCCTTCTTTTCACACGTGCCTGCTGATAAATCCGTCCTGTTCGTCATTTATCCGCTGTTTTCTCATGCTGGAATCTAAAGGGAATGAGCTGGATCTGGGATCAGCTCCGTTCCAATTCGGTCCGACGTCGATTCTAAAAGGAATCCACGTGGATCCAGTTGGATCTGAGACGTGCCACATTACAAGTCGACTCTGACCATATTCTAATAAGAATCCCGTTGGAATCAGCTGGATCTGGCTCTGTTCGTTTACATTGTGATGCTAATTCGGTTCAAACTCGGGATCCACTTGGAATCAGCTGGATCTGGGGCCTGTCCAAGTCGAAACCAATCTTAATACGATTCCACTAATAAAATCAACTGTACCTGGAATATGTTCCGTTCCAATTCGGCCCTAATGCTGTTCCAACAGGAATCGCATTGGAGCCAAGCGTATCTGGGCCCTGCCCCCTCCCAGATAGATTCTAAAGGAGCCAATTTGGAATCAGCAAGATCTGTAATCTACCCAGTTCCAATTCGATTGTATTCCGATTGCTCTGGGAAGAAATTGGATTCAGTTGGATCCTGGATACGCCCAACTCCAATTAACGTCTAACTCGGTTCCAATAGTAATCAAACTGGACTCAGCTGGATCTGGGATCAACTCAGTGTCAGCTCGGTTTTAATTCGGTTCCGATAAGACCCAATTCAAATCGGTTGGATCTGGGATCTTATCGATTCTAAGTATATTCCAACAGGAATGACATCACCATCAGATGGATCTGGGATCTGCTCAATTCCAATCAGATCCCAAGAGAAATCTAAGTGGAATCGGCTTGACCTGGGATCTGCTCGGTTCCATTTCGATTATATAGGTCCCAATAATAAGAATAAGCCAATGGGAATCAGCTGGCTATGACATTTGCTAAGCGCCACTTACTGTTTACATATATTCCAATAGGAATTCCATTGAGATCAATTGGATATGGGACCTGCTCAATTCGAGTAAAATCGTAAACACGATTAGCCAACGAGAAACCCATTGTAACCAGCTGTATCTAGGATCCGCTCTGCCCCGATTTGACCATAATTCGACCCCACTAGAATCCCAGTGTACTTAGCTGAATCCCCAATGAGGCCTTCAGAAGCCTCCCTTGTTCCGTTTCTGGCGAGATCCGGGAAACCTGGCGAATCTGGCGAGATATTCCAAACCAACGCCTTCGCGTGGGACATCCTCAGAAAAACCGGCCACCTGCTGGTTTCCGGCGAGATCTGGGAAATCCGGCGAATCCGGCGACATCCTCAGAAGAACCGGCCCCCGGAGCCTCCCCAAAGAAGCCCTCAGACCCCTTTTTTTTTTTTTTTTTTTTTTTTGTTTTTTTTTGTTTTTGTTTTTGCGAGATCCAGGAAATGATCCGGCGAATCTGGCGACGAATTCCAACCTGACGCCCTCACGTGCGACATCCTGAGAAAAACGGGGCCCGGGAGCCTCCCCAAGGAGACCCTCAGAAGAACCCCCTGTTCCGTTTCAGGCGAGATCCGGGAAATAGAGGAGGAGGAGAAGGAGAAGGAGAAGGAGGAGGAGGAGTAGGAGTAGGAGTAGGGGTAAAGCTAGCCAGCTCGAGCGAGTCAAGCATGGCATGCCCAGTCCCACCCGCCCTCCCACAACATAAGAAGCAAAGCTGGTACAACTGGGGGCCGAAGTCACACCGGCCAGCCGGTTTGGTACAGCTGATGCGGCCGCGATGGCGGTTGCCGACGGGAACTGGCGAGCGCGTGTTGAATGCCGCGCACGCATTGCCAGACGAGTCGAGAATGGCCCGGTACACCGCAGGAAGCCAGAGGTGGCCGTGTCGAGAACGGCCCGGTAAGCCGGGTCCCATTCCTGCCATGCATTTTGCGACGTGGACGACAGGACGTCCATGCGACGGTGCCAATGACGGCGACGACTCTAGAAGGATTTGAGCATGCGCTCGCGGCGACGCGCGCGCATGTCGCCCGCGTGGTATTTTTTGCACAGGATTCGCGGCCTGGGTGCATGACAGAGCATCGCGAGTGCACCGCGCGATGACGTGAAATCGCTGGATTTGACCGAATTCTTAAGATTCCTATGGTTTTCCTATGATTTCAGCAAGAGAGCCCGGGCAGGAAATTTGTAGAATTTTTGTGAAAAAAGCATTGGGTTTTTGATGTTTTTATGTTGAAATGCTTGCAAACACACGGTGTTCGGTAGGATTCTGACATGAACGCGCGCGTGTGCTCTTTGTGGTATTTTTTGCAATGGATTATCGCCGTGGACGACAGGACGTCCATGTCGAGAGGAAAAAATAAGAAAAATGTTGATTTTGTATTGTTTTTTACAGGTTAGGATGGGACCACCCGGATGTGGCCCCTAATGGCCGGCCTGAGGGGGGAGTAGGAGTATATTCTAATAAGGAATAAGGATAGGAGGAGGAGGAGGAGGAGGAGGAGGAGGAGGAGGAGGAGGAGGAGGAGGAGGAGGAGGAGGAGGAGGAGGAGGAGGAGAAGTAGGAGGAGGTGGAGATTGCCAGCATGGCAGCGGGGGGCGCCGCGCCCGCCCGATCCTCACCTCCAGATGTTCATTCTCGCCATCCTCACTCTCTGGGCCCTCCCCCACATCCTCGCCCTCTGGCTCCACGCTCGCCTGATCATCATCTGCGTGACCCTCACTCTCCTGATCCTCCCCCTCGCGAGCCTCGCCCTCCTGATCCTCACGCTCCTTCTCATTTCGATCATTCTTCTCCCGCCGAGAAGCGCACGCCCCTTCTTCTGTCTACAGAGACTCCCGATCAACCGCAACGCGGCCGGCTAATATACACCCCCTCCCCCACCTGGCCGGCGGCCAACCTGGAACCATGCCGACTCCATGCGGGCCCGCCCCCCACCATCCCGATCAAATAACAATACAAACCGCACTCCGCCTCCACATTTATTTGGAGCATGCGCGGCCAACCTGGTACGCCCCCCCACCATCCCTGTCAAAAAGCAATGCACCGCGATCACTTTCTATGGTTTTGGATAGGGACGGCGGGGGTGTCAGCACTTTCCCTGCTGTGAGCAGGGCTATCATCCCTGACAAAAAACAATTTACCATGCACCTCGCGGCCAAATCTCGATCATGCGCGGCCATCCCGCGATCATTGTCAAGTGGTTCTTGACAGGGACAGCGGGGGGGGTGGCGCGTGGCCTGCTGTGCGATGCAGGGGCCTGCTGACAATGATGGGCATTGGTTTTCGACAGTGATGCGGGGCCGACATGTTTCCCGATGTGTGCTGTCACGTGCGTGACGCACTCTGCACGTGCCCCGAACATGCCGCACCTGTCGGGTCGGGCGAAAGGGGGGGGATAGCAAAGGGGGGGTTTGAGAATCAGCTCGCGTAGCTGATTTTCCCGGCGCCTCCCGGCGCCGGAGGCGCCCATGTATCGAGGAATGGGCCCCTCGGTGAGGCCGAAACCAGCTGCATGCAGCAAATTTCGTAACCCCCCCTTTCCCAATCCCCCCCTTTCGCCCGGCCCGAACCTGGCGGGGCTGGAGTGAGCGTGCGGCACACCTGGCGCACTCGGAGCACGAGTGCGGGGGGAGGAGGAGGAGGCGGAGGAGGAGGAGGAGGAGGAGGAGGAGGAGGAGGAGGAGGAGGAGGAGGAGGAAGAGGAGGAGGAGGAGGAGGAAGAGGAGGAGGAGGCTGGAGCGTGCGGCACACCTGGCGCACTCGGAGCACGTGGCGCATCTGGCGCACCAGGCGCCCCCGGCCCGCGGGGCGCACCCTCGCCCCAAGCGTCGCGCACCTGGGGTCGGCTTTGGTTCCCAATAGCTGCCCATCCAAAGGCGACGGCTGAACATGCTCGGGCTCGGGCGTTACTCGTGTGTTGGGAGGACACCAAGACCCCAAAGAGCCCCAGAGGGCCAAGATGACCCAAAAGAGCTTCACGCGCACCTGGGGTCGGCTTTGGTTCCCAGTAGCTGCCCATCCAAAGACGACGGCCGAACATGCTCAGGCTCGGGCGTTACTCGTGTGTTGGGAGGGCGGGTGGGAATGAGCTAGATGGATTGCGGGCGGGTGGGTAGCTTGATCACTGTTCTTTATTAATGCACACCCCCTCCCCCACCTGGCCGGCGGCCAACCCGGAACCATGCCGACTCCATGCGGGCCCACCTGGGGTCGGCTTTGGTTCCCAATAGCTGCCCATCCAAAGACGACCGCTGAACATGCTCGGGCTCGGGTGTTGATTATGTGTTGCGGGGGCGGGTGGGAGTGAGCTGGACAACTTTCGGGCGGGTGGGTGGCTTGATCCCTCCCCCTCCCCCTTCCCCTGGACCTGGACGGGGAGGGGACGGAGGTGTCAGAGGGCCCAAGATGGCCCAAAATGGTTCTAAGAGGGCCTCCGATGCTCCAGGATGGCCTCCAATATGCCTGAAGATACCGCAAGATCGTTCGAGATGGGTTCCAACATACCTCCAATAGGCCCCAAGAGGGCCACAAGACTGCTCCAGGTGCTTTTGGCGACCCTTCAGTACCTCCCCGAGAAGCCAAAATCCTTCAAAAACCTAGGGACACTCACTGATTGTTGCCTTCTGGCCTTTTCGCTTCCGATGCGCTTTAAGGCCTCAAGATGGCCCTAAGGTGGCCTAGGAGAGCTCCAAGAAGGGCCCAAGAGGCCTCCAAGACTGCCCCAAGAGCGCCCCAAGGGGGCCGAAGAGTGCCCCAAGAAGCTATTTCGACGGCTCCGGCGGGGGGAGGCAAATTTATGACCTCCCTTCCTCTGATCGATGGTCTCCAAGATGGCCCCAGGAGGCGCTCCGTAGCTCCCAAGAGGGCCCCAAGAGAGCCCCATGAGGGCCCCAAGGCGCCCCAAAAGAGCCCCAAGAGGACACCAAGACCCCAAAGAGCCCCAGAGGGCCAAGATGACCCAAAAGAGCTTCACGAGGACCCCTTAATATCCCCCAATACAGCCCCGTAGCTCCAAGAAGACCTCCGATGCTCCAAGGTAGCCTCCAGAATGGCTCACCACCCTCCTTCCTCTCCTCTCCTTGCACGCTCTATTTCACTGTATGTGTCTCTTCGTCCCTTTTCCCGTCAGCTCTCATGGGCAGGGCTTCTGAATGGGCTGATGGGGACTCGCGAAGAGTAAACACTTGTGTTACACTTGTTCTTCGGTGCTCCGTCTGCTTTCAACGGGACATTGACTGTTAACTCAGGGAAAAGAGGGGCCTCGTTTTAAGTCGGGCCCGTCCCTCTACAGGAGGAACATTCAAGAATAGTCAAAAACTAGTCTGGGGACTATTTGTTAACATCTGTTTGGCCATTTTGGAATATCTGTTGAGTATTTTTATTTTTCGTCGAAAATCCCACTGTAGGGGGCCCCGCCCGACTTAAGCCTCGTTCCTTCTTTAGGGCTCCTTATGATCATGGCATAGCTTCGACTGCTCGGGGATTTTCTGACCCGGGTCAATCCAGACCCGGGTCAGCCAAGCCTCGCAGAATCCTGCTGGGTCCTGCATCCAAGCCCGGGTCAATGCGAAGGATCCTGCATCATCCTGCAGAATCCTGCACCCAAACCCGGGTTAGTGCGCCCCTGGCCCTGCAAGATCCTGCAAGATCGGGCGCTCTGGCGGACCCCCGTTTGCATTGACCCCCGTCTCAAGGCTCCCGAACTGCACCCTCCCTTTCTTGTTCTTGGGTGCTCCTTCTGCTTTCAACGGGACATCGACTGTTGACTCAGGGAAAAGAGGGGCCTCGTTCCTTCTTTGGGGCTCCTTATGATAATGGCAACGCTTCGACTACACCCAAACCCGGGTCAACGCGAAGGATCCTGCAAGATCCGGCAGGATCCTGCACCCAAACCGGGGTCAGTGCGCCCCTGGCCCTGCAGGATCCTGCAAGATCGGGCGCTCTGGCGGACCCCCGTTCGCGATGAGGCCGGCGGCGGCCCCGGAGGCGGGCGGGGCTCGGCGAGGCGTGGCTCGGCGAGGCGGCGCTGGCAGGGCCCCTGCGCTGGCTGCTCGCGCCCCTGGGCGCGCTGCTGGCGCGCGCGGCGGGGCTGCTCCCCGCGGGGCGGCGCGGGGAGGCGCTGCTGGAGGGGGGCGAGGCGGCCACCGCGCCGCCTCGGGGCGCGGGCGCGGCCGCGCTGGCCGCGGGGAGGGAGCCGGGCTCCCCAGACCCCCCTCGGGCCATGAAGAAGTCGCGACGGACCCCCTGACCCCCGTCCCCAGACATCCGACGTCTCGATTTTTTCGAGACACGGGCCCCCAACCTCCCGACCACTTCCCCGGGACCGGTTTTTCATCCCGAGTCGTTTTTTGACGGTCCCGAGGCCCGGCGAAGGCCTCCAGAGGCCGAAAACGATGAAAAACCTTTGTCTCGATTTTTTCGAGACGCCCGATGTCTGGGTCTCGAGGCTCCCGAACTGCACCCTCCCTGGCCCCGCCGGCCCAGCCGAGCGGAGGGGCGGCCGCGGCGCCGGCTCCGGCGCGGCGCCGCTGCCCGGCGCGCTGCCGAGCTCGATGGCGACCTGCTCATGCTGCTGCTGCTCGGGCGGGGGGTAAGCACAGCGCCCAGCAGGAGGAGGAGGAGGAGGAGGAGGAGGAGGAGGAGGAGGAGCAGGAGGAGGGGGAGGAGGAGGAGGAGGAGGAGGAGGAGGAGGAGGAGGAGGAGGAGGAGGAGGAGGCGGACGATGACGAGGCAGGAGGAGTATGGGGGGGAAGTATAGTCGGGGAAGCTCGGAGAGGACACGCAAGGTGGCCCAAGACCCTTCCGAAGGTCAAAGGGCAACAGGAGTGCAGAAGGCATGGGTCGCGAATGCACAGGACGCAAGGGTACCCTTGATCTGGCAGGGTCGACCTGCTCGTCAACCTCCACCGTGTAGGGCGAGGGGAGAGAATAGGCGGAGTCCCCGGAAGAGGGCGAGGCAACGGCGTAGGCTTGATTCGCCCGCCGAAATCTTGATTCGCCCGGCTCGATTTCGCCCACGCTCATAGAGGAACGAGAAGTATGCACATGCACCGATTCTGGCCAGGCCCACCCTGAGCGCAGGATCGGTGCATACGCCCTCCTGCCTGGGCCAGGAGAGCCTATGCACTGATCCTGGGCCAAGGATGGGCATGGCCAAGATCGGTGCATGTGCATATTTCTCTTCGCCCGAGCTCACTCCGCCCGAGCCTCGATTCGCCCAGCTCGATTCGCCGGGCTCGGTCCGCCGGGCTCGACTGGCCCGACTCGGCTCGCCCGGCTCCGGCCCTCGACGAGGCGGCGGCCGCCCGCCCGCCGACCCGCCCGTCAGGGCCCGCCCGCCCGACCCGACCCGCCCGCCAACCAGGGCCCGCCCGCCCGGCAAAGCGAGCCCCGGCGAATCCTCCTCCCCCTGTTCCTCCTCCTCCTCCTCCTCCTCCCCCTCCTCCTCCTCCTCCTCTTCCTCCTCCTCCTCCTCCTCCTCCTCCTCCTCCTCCAGCTCCTCCTCCAGCTCCTCCTCCAGCTCCTCCTCCCCCTGCAGTGAAACGGGCCCCGGCGAAGCGAGCCTCGGCGACACGGGCCCCGGCGAAACCGAGTCGGGCGCACCGAAGCCGCGCGATCCGGGTCTCGGCGAACCGAGCCGGGCGAAGCGAATCGGGCGAAGCAGACCCCGTCGGAACGAGCCCTGGCGGGCCAAGCAATGGCGAACCGAGCCTCCGGCGAACCGAGCCTCCGGCGAACCTCGTCCGTGCCGAGGGAGCGAGGGGGCCAAGGGCGAGGGGGGCGAGCCAGCCGCGTCCAGAGGGCCGTATCCGCCTGCAGCAGCGCCCAGAAGCCGGGAGGGGAGCCGAGGCGAAGCGAAGGAGGGGGGGTGGGAGGAGCGAGGCAGGGGGAAAGGGATCGGCGGAGCAGAGGGGGGGGAGGGAGGGAGCGAGCGAGAGAAAGGTGAGCCAAGGAGGATGGGATCGGAGGAAGGGGGGCCAAGGCCAAGGAAGGAGGGGAGGGGAACGGGAAGGAGAGGGGGAGGG
>CAUYUJ010000152.1:64065-66565 GCA_963575745.1 Prorocentrum cordatum
CAGTAGCAGCCGTAATCGTCTGCTCCTCCTCTTCCTCTTCAAGGCGCTATCCTGTTTGACTCGTCGTCGCCGTCGCCGGTGCGTTTGGCCCCCTTTCCCTGGGCCCGTCGCCGCTCCCCCTTTCTACTTGGCCCTCCTCGAGCGAGGCAGCCAACGCGGAACCAAAGCGAAATTGAGCAACGTCGTACTTGAGTCGTAGGGAAATCCCCTCCCTTTGATCCTGTTCACCCCCGGGGGGGTAAGAGGGGGAGTCGGGTCCTGGGGGGGGTCCTGGGGCGGGTCGCGTGTCAGAATGCGATCCCCGCCAGGGATCGCGGGACCCCAAGCCCGAGAGCCCCAAAGACGTCCCAAGAGGGCCTCCTCTTCCTCCTCCTCATCCTCCTCCTCCTTCTCCTCCTCCATTTCTTTTCCTTATAAATAACTTTTTCCCTGTCGCACCCCGAGGCCTGTTTTTAGGGCGGGCCGGGCGTTTCGCATGAGACTACTTCTTCACCATTTCTGATTCTGAAGCTGGAAAAGTGGCAACAGTTTCACAGATGGAGGGCGGGTGGTTTTCAAAATGCGGCTCTCGCCTCAGCGCGGCGCACATTCGTTTTAAACATTTGTTAGAGCTTCACGGATTGAGGGCGGCTCCTTTTCAAAATGTGGTTCTCGCCTTAGCGCGGCGCACATTCGTTAAAAAAATCAAGGGTTCCACGGATTCCCATCATCAACGTACCAGGCATGATGTTTTGGATAGATTCAGGATTATGCGGGTGCAACAGTTACGTTGCTTCTTTGTGTTGAAGTCCTAAGAATGGTGTTCTGGCACGATTCAGGATCGTCAAGACGCAACAGTCAGGTTGATCCCTGGCTTGGAATCCCGAGGGCAATGTTTTGGCATGTTGCAGGGTCTTCAAACGGGTAACTCCCAACGAGGCACTTCCATCAATGGAAATGAACCGTTGTAGGGGCCTGTGAAGAGGGAGCTTGGAGGGAGGATTCCTCCAACATCGTTGATGACTCTTGGGTTTACACTGGTCCTCCTCCTCCTCCTCCTTCTTCTCCTCAGCGAAAACGGCGGCCAAGTCCTCCTCCTCCTCTTCCTCTTCTTCCTCCTGTCCCTCATCATGCTCCTCTTCCTCCTCTTCCACCTCCTTTCCCTCCTCCTCCTCCTCCTCCTCCTCCTCCTCCCTCTCCTCCTCCTCCTCCTCCTCCTCCTCCTCCTCCTCCTCAGCGAAAACGGCGGCCAAGTCCTTCGCGTGCGCGGCCGCGCCCCCGCCAGCGTCGACCGCTTTGTTGCCGTCCTCGGAGGCGGGCGCGTCCACCACGGCGGGGGCTGACTGTGTGGAGTCGACCTCCGCGCCGCGGGTGGGCGGGCGGGGGAGGGGAGGAGGCGGGGAGAAAAGGGAGGAGAGGGGAAGGAAAGGGGGGGGGGAGGAGGGGGGAGGGAAAAGCTAGGTGCGCTCGCGTCATATCTGACGTCCTACCCCTCCCTCCCATCCCTTACCATGGCGCTGATTTTCTCTATCCGCGGACGCGTGTGGTAGCGGACCTGTGGCTCCGCGCGCGCGTGCGTAGTGGGTGGTGGTGCACGTGCGTGCGTGCGTGCGTGTGTGCGTGGTTGTCGTGGTGGTGGTGGTGGTGGTGGTGGTAGCGGTGGTGGTGGTGGTGGTGGTGGTGGTGATGGTGGTGGTGGTGGTGCTGGTGGTGGTGGTGGTGGTGCTGGTGGTGGTGGTGTTGGTACTTGTGCTGGTGGTGGTGGTGGTGGTGGTGGTGGTGATGGTGGTGGTGGTGGTGGTGGTGGTGGTGCTGGTGGTGGTGTTGGTACTGGTGCTGGTGCTGGTGGTGGTTGTGGTGCTGGTGGTGGTGGTGGTGGTGCTGGTGGTGGTTGTGGTGGTGGTGGTGGTGGTGGTTGGTGCGGCGCGGTGGTGGCGGGCGGATGGGCGCGCGAGAAAGAGGCCCGCGCTGGGGCGAGAACGCCATCCTGAACGACGGAGGCCAAACACCGATCCGAAATGAGGCCCACGCTGCAGCGGGAGCACGATTCGGAACGATTCGGGAGCAGAAATGAGGCCGGCGCCCCAACGAGAGCAGCATTTTGGGAAAAAATGACGCCGGCGCCTCAGCGAGAGTCGTTTCCCGGGATTTCCCGGGCATCCTGTGTAAAAAAACAGTACGCGGAGGGTGCGCGGCCATCACCCGGACGCCATCAGGGGAAGAGGGAGAGTATATTCATATTGAGTAATTGTAGAGGGGGGAGGGAGGCGGGGAGGGGGGAGGGGGGGGGGGGAGGGGGAGGGGGGGGATGGGGGAGGGGGAGGAAAGGGAGGGAGGAGAGGAAAGGGAGGAGGGGGGAGGGAGGAGAGAGGGACGAGGAGAGGGCCCAGGGGCGCGGAATTCCGATGGAATGGGGCTCGGACGGTCGGCCGAAGCGCCGCCTTGCCGCCGCGGCGGCTCCCCAAGCTGCTCATAGCTCGAGGCCGAAGGAGCGCGCGAGCACGCCGTGCCCGCGTGCGAG
>CAUYUJ010000152.1:74065-89065 GCA_963575745.1 Prorocentrum cordatum
CTTAGTCGTGAATTTCCGACGCAAGCCGCTCCGGAAAATAGAAATTGTTACACCACATGCATTTGTTTGATGCAGTGGGTAATTTGGCGAGTTGCTTTTGTCCATGTCCGTCTGCTTGTGAGTTAGGCTGGCGCAGGAGATGCTGGCGACGGGTCTCGAAGCCAAGCCCGCGCTCGGGGGCGTCGCGCGAGCGCGGTGCGGGGGCCTGATCTTCAGACGGCTCTGGAAGCAAAACAAGCCGAGCCGAGCGCCGAGGTCCGTTCTCCGGTCGCCCTTCTCCGCTTGAACGCAAACCTCGTCTCCCGCCGCGCCCCCCCCCCCCCCCCGCACACACGCCCACCCACCCATGAAGTGCACCTCCCCCGCCTCCGCCCCCCGCCGAGGTAGCTTGATCCACGGCCCCCTCCTCCTCCTCGATAAGGAACTTGTGTATCTCCTCATGCGTGCGTAGTCCTCCCCCTTAACCTTCTTAAGGTCATCAATGGGCGCGTTGAGCGTAACCTCTCGTGCCTCGGCTTCGAAAATCAAACGCTCGACGCGCAGCTAGCCTCGGGCGAGCGATGGCCGGGCTGTCCGCGCAGGCCGCGACCAGCTGATCCGCTGGGCCCTCAGCGACCGAGGCGGCCCCCCCAGTCCGAGCAGATGCCTGACTGCCGCGCTGGGCACAGCAACGCAGTGCCGGGCGCGGATGTCCGTCGCTTCAACCTTCAGGCACCCCATCCTCGACGAGCGCGTCGAGCAAGTTTGGCCCGCGCGCTCTCTTGCCTCTGCAACTCCGCCCTGCAAGCGGGAAAGCGGCCAGCCCAGTACGGGGCGAGGCCTCGACCATACGCTGAAACATGGCGCCCCTTAACCTCTCGCTGGCGACGGCGCCCCAGAGGCCCCCGAGCGCCGAGAAGGCCCGTCTAGCGCGTTGGGTTCTGTAATCGACCTCGGGTTTCGATGTTCCTCGGCAGTGGAGCTTTCCTCCGAAGTATTTGGCCGCTCTGTGCACCGCGCCCTCCATCATATCCGCGTCCCTGTGCAACTTCCCCGCCCCGTGCTGCGAGCCCCCCCTTCCAGCTGCGCCGAAGAAACTTGATTGCCCCCGTGCAGGGCCGCGCCCTCCTCCCAGAGCCCCGCGCCCAGATGCGGAAACTGGGCCAGAGCGCGCGACCTACAGCCCGCCGCGCACCCCGCTGCCGACGTTCACGCGATGTCGCCCGGGGAGCTCGAGACGGACGCGTCGAACAGAAAACGAATGATCAACCTGATATAAACGCAGCCTTGTTCCCCCCGGCGGAGCACTGCAATGTCTTGGCAATGATAACTGCGCCTTTATGCCCTGGGCGCCTGAGCCCCCGCAGCGATCAATCGCCGCGTTGCGCGCCCCCAGGGGCCAGATGCTAGCCGCCGCGCGCCCCTGGTGGCGCGCCCTGGCCGATCCCCGCGTGCAAATCTCCGTCGACGCCTTCGATCGCGACCTGCGCGAGGTCCAGTCTCTGGCAGGGCACGGCGGCCCCGAACTCATTGCAGCGGTCCGACACATAGTCCTTCAATTTGCAGCGATGAATGCCATGGAAGGCGCTTGTCGCATCGCACGGCGTCGTGAGACGACCAATCCTGGAGCCGCGCAGCCTGGCAGCGCAGGCAATCTGACTCGGCGCGCCCCCCCCCCGCGAAGGTAGCCGAAAGCGAATGGCCTGTCGTCGTCAGAGGTGGGCCGCGGGAACTGGCGCCAGAGCCGGGCATTGTAAACCCTGCCAAACAGGATGAGCGAATTCTCGAACCCCTGGCCTTTGCACTCGCTCATGCCGTTCTGCTTGTCGAGCCTGAACGCTTTACTCCGATGCCAGAGCAGCGGGGCCTCCGCGCGCCAGCGAATGGCGATGCAAATCCGCGCGGTGCATCTCGTGATGCAAGGAAAAACTACTCCTGGATATCCTCGTATCGTTCGAGGACCTCGCCCCTCGAATACTTAGATTCGCCGGGGTTCATCGGCAGTCTCCGCGCCCCGACAGGGAAGGGCCGCGCAGGCGGAGTGCTGCGAAGACGCGCCAACGTCATCTGTCTGCCAATTCGGATCACGCCCTCGTTCGCCTGATCCATGATCTCGACAGCGAGGGCGGCCCGCGTCGGGCGGGCCGGCGCGCGCGCTCTCTCCTGCTCATGCAGTGGGGGCTTCGCTGCAGATCCTCCTGGGTGACCCTGCGGGGTCGGGAAGTCCTTCCAAGTACTCATCTCGAGACGCGTCCTGGGCACGCAAAGGCTTCGTTTCTTCGGCCCTACACAGTTGCTGGCGAGCAGTCTAGAGGGCTTCCAGCACAGCGCCGTGTCTCCATCTGTCCTGGCGGTCTCGTGCTCGCTGGCCAACGGGCCCGTTCTCCTCGCGCGATCTCTTCGCGCGAGGAGGCGAACTCTCTCGCCGCGCTGCTTGCAACTCGCGACGACGCCCGCGAGGCAGGCGCTGGGTTCGCACACCTCGCAGCCGGAGCTGGGGGCGCATCGCATTCTGCCCAGAAGCTGTAAAATTTAAGGACCGCGCATCCGGGCCCTGGAGAGAAAGGGCGGCAACCAGCAGACAAGGGGGAACGGGGGGAGGGAGTCGACTTGGACACAGCGAAGGCCTCTGAAAGTCCCCCGAACTTTAACTCTCTCCTGCGCAGCTGCTGCAGAGTCGGGCGGTTTGCCCTCTACTCTCGGCTTACTCTTAAAGGGGCCGCGCGCAATATTTTGCACAGCTGCGTGCGCTGATTCGTGCGCGCGGTCTGAACTCTGCTCGCTAAGCGCCTGCACTTGCGAACGTCCTGCTTCGAGCGCTCGCTCGACTCTGTTAAAAGGCTCTTCCGACCCCCCGCCGAGCCCCGCCGGCCTCGATATCTCATCGTGGTCCCGAGTTACGGGGCGCCTGCTTGCTTAATTCCAAGCTGGGGCCAGCGGAGAAACGCAACGCCGGGGGGTAATGACCTCCCCTGGTACGAACGTTGATTCGCTGAAGCTTCTCCCCCGCTGCGTTCCAAACCTCGCGCGGCTAAATCGCGCTTCGAACAACAGCTGGGGCGCGCCCGTAGTTTATCCTAGAAGCGTGCTGGCCCGACCCATGGTAATGGGTGGTGTCTGTTTCGGCAAAGGTGTTCCGCGCCACAAGCTCATGACGCTCTACAAGATCCATCATGCTATCTCGGTTGAAAATATCCTCCCCTTCCTCGCATCCACCAACGTGTTTCGATCCCAATCCCCCGCGGAACTTCGCATTCGCGCCCATCATCACAATCGGAATGGTCCTGTCATCTTCACCAGCCCCATCATCATCGGAATCATCACCATCATCGTCAGCATCATCACCATCATCACCATCAGCATCACTTGCAGCAGCATCAACAGCACCAGCAGCATCATCATCCCCACATCATCAGCATCATGGTCATCATCTTCGCCAGCAGTATCATCAACATTACCATCATCGTCAGCATCGTCACCATCTTCCGCCTCATCATCACCATCAGCATCATCATCAGCATCATCATCATCCTCGTCATCACGCTCATTTGCAGCAATAGCATTATCGTGATGCTCCTCCTTCGTCTCCTCTTCCTCCTCCTCGACCTCCTTCTCCTCGTCCTCCTCCCTCCGTTTTCTCCCACCCCTCCTCCCTCTAGCCCCCTCTGGCCTGAGAGAGCAGATTCGTGGGGCAACCAGAAGCCCCCAGAATGCCACTGCTGCGTTCTCGACACTCCCCCCCCCCCCTGGAGTGTAGCGCCCGGGCAGCACTGTCTGATGAAACGCCTGAGAGTTTGTTCGTGTACTGTGCTTTCGTTAAGGCAGGATGGCAGGTGGCTGGATATCGCCAAGCAGTTGAAAACATGTCAAGTGATTGGGTTGCAGGATACTCAGTGCTCACCTCATGGTCGCGGGCTCGTGTGTACGCAGGACAGACTGGCTCAATTCCACCGATTTCGTTGGCCTCGTGCGAGCGGTAATGCGGGCCGCCCGACAGGCCTGGCGCCGCTCCTGGATGCCAAGACCTTTCCGCGCCACACACACCATCCGCCACGTGTCGAATCCGACAGGCATGGAAGGCAGGCTAGGCGCCGTGAGATGCAGGGGGAAGCTGATTGATATGACCTTCATCGTGGGCTGCGCTCTGACCAAACCCCACGGCACTACTAAAGAGAAACGCCCAGGAGACCAAATGCAGAGTTATTTTGGAAAAACCTGAAGGGCGTTGAGGACACCATCCCCGTCGCACCATCACCATCAGCATCATCATCATTATCATCAGTATCAGCATCAGCATCATCGTCATCAGCATCCTCCTCCTCCTCCTCCTCCTCATCATCATCACCATCATTCTCATGCTGCTCCTCCTGATTATCCCCCTCCTCCTCCTCCTCCTCCTCACCATCATCCTCCCCCTCGTCCTCTTCATCCTCCTCCACCTCCTCCTCCTCATCCGCCTCATCACCCATCTCCTCATCAGCTTCCTCCCCTCTTCCTCTCCGTCCTCCTCCTCCGTCTCCGCCTCCTCAACAACATCACCCTCCCCATCAGCATCACGATCATCATCAGCATCATCAGCTGCTGATGATAACGATGATGATGCTGATGCTGCTGGTGATGATGATGGTGATTCTAATGATGCGGATGATGATGGTATGGTGCTGCTGTTGATGCTGATGCGTCTGATGATGGTGATGACGATGCTGATGCTGACGTTGACGTTGACGATGCTGATGCTGATGATGATGACGATGGTGATGCTGATAGTGCTGGTGCTGATGATGGTGCTGTTGTTGCTGATGATGATGGTGGTGATGGTGAGGAGGAGGAGGAATGTGAGGATGGGGGAGGCGGAGGATGAGGAGAAGGATGAGGAAGAGGAGGAAGATAACGAGGTGGCGGAGGGACGATGATAGAAGGCCACGCACCTGTATAAGTACAGACTGGCGGAGGTCCGCGCACATTTCTCGGGTCGGCGCCGGGTCCCCTTCCTCGGCGCGCGCAGCGCGCCCGCGGGAACGCACGCCAATCCACGACATCCGCGCGGAACTCCGATTTATGCAGTTGCTCCTTCTTTTTTGTTTTCTTAGGGGGAAAACAAACCGACCTCGCTTTTGACCACCCTCGCTTCCAAGAGATACCAAACGATGCCAAATTGCAGCCTGTACTGGTCAGGCCGCTTGACGAGGAGGCGCGTGGTATGACTTGGTTTTGTCTGGAAGCGAACGCGGGGGAGGTAATTCACGCTCTGATTTCTTCTTCTTATTCTTCCTCTTGTGCGTCTTCTTTGAGAGGAGGGGGGGGGGGAAGGGATGCTGTGGGCGTTTCGGCCAAGCACGACGAGCAGAGGAGAGGAGGGGGGAAAGAGACGGCAAGCAAGTGTCGAACCCACAGTGCCTCCAGCCGAGGCTGGAAAGCACCTCCGTCTATGGACACCCTCCGGATGGGGAGGAAAAGCCGCCGTCGGCTGGGAAGGCGACGAGAAGAAGGAGGGTGGAGGAGGGGGGGCGGATGAGGGAGGAGGAGGAGGAGGAGGAGGAGGAGGAGGAGGAGCGTCCAGGAGGGAGGGCGGAAGAGGAAAAGGGCTGAGGAGGAGGGGGGGGCGGAGGAGAAGGAGGAGGAGAAGGAAGGGGAGGAAGAGGAGGAGGAGGAGGAGGAGGAGGAGGAGGAGGAGTTACGGAGTTACGGATATTGCGACCATGTCGGTTACTAATAAGGACCCAAACAGCAAACTTAAACGGGTTTACCCGCAGCGGCCCGCTTGGCTCGCTCAGCTTTGCTATATTGTTTGGGCCATAAACCCTGTTGAATTCGATTAAGGTAGTCTTGCCGACTACGCTTAGGTTCACACTCCTTGGACAACTTAGCCAGCTGCTCAGCGGCAAAGCTTCCACATGTAGTACAAAACCATACCCCCAGTCCAGCATGATATTTAAGATGGTGAGACGGATGTGCATATCCCCCCCCTACGTGCACCCGCAGCCCTGGAGGGGGTTCCCACACTACACCATCGCCCGTGGAAAGGGAAAAACACGGAGAGTCCAGCCAGGCCTTCTTCTGGGCCTGAGAGGTCGACCCCTTACAACGATTACAACTAAGACCTGACTCAGACAACTGATGCTGAGAGCTGAACATACTACAAACAGCAGGGGCAGGCGGCCTAGGTCCTGGGTGCCTCAGACGGGGCCTCGGGCCCTCAGAATTCTGCTCAGACTCTATAGCTTCTAGCGTACTCAGGAGAATTCGCATTCGTACGAGATAAGCCATGCGCTCGGTACGATATACACGTGCACGCACATCGTCCTGGACACGAAAAGTGCTCGCAGCTACACCAGCAAGCTCGTCGGCTACTGCATTCCCTAAAATGAAGGGCACTGGGGTCCGACGCTGGCACATATCGATGGCTTCCTGATGCGAGTGCACAAAGATGACTGTGACCTTCAACTGAGACCCTCTGGCCTTCAGAACGGTGCCGATCAGAAACCAGAGGTCAGCATTTTCACCTGAGGGGCTGGCGGGGTGGCCGCTGTACCAGCCAGAACATACAGCAGCATTGTCCGTGACAAATATAACGTGGCCACTGCCGCCGCGCACCGTGAGGTACAGGGCGTATAGCTCACCACGTGCCACCGTCTGAACATCTCCTGGAAGGCCACCCCAGATGCCGATCTCGATCATCATATCGGGGGTCAGCTCAGAGTAAACTGCCACCGCCAGGCCGACCCGCCGTAAGGCGGCGTCACTGGTGTCCTTCCCTCCGCTGGCGTCGCCGAACACGTAGGTGGGGTTGTCCTCTGAACCGTGTGGGAAACACGCCTCGTCGAAGCTGTGGATGCCGTGGCATGTCCAGTCCTCACTCTGAATCGGCTTGGGCACCTCCAGCCATGGCTCGGGAATCAAGCCGCGCACCCAGAAGCAAGCCTCGGCCTCACGGCCAGTCTGCGCCCTGGCTGCGAACTCATCAGACAATTCGTATATCTCATGAGGCTTGCGGCCTGTACACTCCCAAATCCTGTGAAAAGACGTCTCTTTGCATTCTTTGCACCGTGTACAAACTTCTGAAATACTCTGCTTGGACCGCTGCTGCCGTCTAGCTCGGGGCCACGCGGCGCCTGCAGCGGAGGCCAAAAGCAGGCCTGCCAAGCGACGACCGCCTGGCGCTGCCTCCAGTTGGCGAAGCAGTTGACGATAAGAAGCATTGTGAACTCCTTGCTCCATCCCAGCACCATCGAAATGAGATGAAGCCTCAAACCACAGCTGTCTTTGGATCGTGCGGGTGAACTCTGTGAAGAACTGCTGGGGAATGTCAATGCAACTGAAACCTGTGAGATTCTCGACCTTAAACTCCCAGCTGTTGACCATGCCAGTGTTATCAGAAGGAATCTGCCACTCTGACGGACTGATGGGATCCCACCCAGCCTCAAGCAAGTACGTGATGACTGTACCTTGAGGCCCACGGATGAAACGATGCCGTCGCTCGGGGGACATACCCCGTAGCTCCTGCGCCAGACGCCGCCACGACTGATTGATTCCAGACCTGATGTGGGGGGCGGACGTCCAGCATGACAGCCATAGCCGTAGGCAATCCACTGGCATCTTGAAAGCTGGGTCGCGCTGATGAGCGCGAAGGTCGAGCAATGTAGTTAAACACCGCCCTGACAACCTCGGTGCAACTGCATTCGCAACTTTACGTCGTACTTGCAACATCTGCTGTCCGAATAATCCGTGAATTTGATGACCATATGTGCCTGCAGCTTGGGCGCCCTGCTGCTCGAGACGGCTCGTCAAGCCGTACCGCCTCGTCGCACGGGCGTACTGCAGAACTTTCCTACTCATCCGATTGTGCTTGGCGGTCCTGGCGGTCCGAGTGGCCCTAGCATGCCGCTTGCCGCCGCCCATATCACCACCAAGGTAAGCTGTCTGGCCCACCGCGTTGATGTGATACCCCCTGAGCCGTAGACGTCGGGCGATCACCTTCGCGTCGCACATCCGCGTGCAAAGGATCACGCTCTTCGGGGAGACCTGCAGGCCAGCTGACTGGATGGCCTCGCAAGTATCTGACAAACATTGCACCATCTTGGAAACCATGGCTCGTCTCGACGCACGATAGCTCTGGCTCAGGTCGTCAATCCAAAGCCTATGCGCCATGTCCACGTGCACCGTCGTGATCCGAGCCATGATGTGGTACGTGACGCACTTGGCAAAGCGCGTCCCAGCTCTGAGACCCTGGACGATCGATCTCGTGGGGTCGAAGGGAGCTGAGTACGCGCCTGCCTGGCGCACACAACGCGAGGCCATGCACTGCAGCAGCTCCAGCCCCAGAATCTCCGCGGGGAAATTGAGCTTGAGCGCCGTCTGACCAAGCAACAGCCACCCGATGGTGTCGTAAAAAAAAAAAAAAAAAAAAAAAAAAAAAAAAAAAAAAAAAAAAAAAAAAAAAAAAAAAAAAAAAAAAAAAAAACAAAAAAAAAAAAAAAAAAAAAAAAAACAAAAACAAAAAAAAAAAAAAAAAAAAAAAAAAAAAAAAGAAAAAAAAAACAAAAAAAAAAAACAAAAAAAAAAAAAAAAAAAGGAAATAAAAGCTGGCTAGGTCTATGAGGCCGTGCCCGTACTCGGTAGACAACCGCACTGCCAGCTCCTCGTCGATCGCCCGCAAGAAGACCTCGCGAATCGCCGAGTTGCCGCGGATGGCAGCATCCCAGTGCGCCTCGCACTGGTCCGTCCAGGTGCGCACGTGCACCTCGCGAGCAGCCGACCAGAGCCGCGCCAGGTGAGGAAGCAGCCCTATCACGCGGTCCCCCTTCAGCTTCTTGGGAAGCAGGGTGCCGATGGTCAGCATGAGTTGGTGCGGCCATACTTGTCGAGCCTCACACACGTTGAGCAGTGCTGCCAACTCATCGAGAGCTGGGCCAGGAAGGCGAGACGTGTCCAACGGTGTCAGACGATCTACCCCCATCGCACCACACTTCATACGATCAGATGCCTCTCGCAGGGTAACACCATCAAGAGGTGGAAGAGCCTCATCTGCAACACGTTGCCGAATCTCCTGAAAAAGCCCGTGTAGCTCGCTCAACGGCTGGCCAGACGGGCCCCAAAGAGAGACCCAGTGTTTCCTTTTATGATCCATGATGTCCTTGGGGTGCACCACTGATGTGCCGTCCACCTCCAAGGTGTCGCTGACAAGTGGCTGCTCACGAAGAGCCCTGTGCAGGGTACTCACTGCAGGCGCTGTCTCAGCCCAAGTGCGGAACTCACTCATTGCCTGGCTGAGAGCACGTCGCTGCGCCCGTCTAGCGACCTTGTCAGCTGCCTCTGAGACAATCTTGAGCTCCTCCAAGGAACTCTCACCGGTACGACCGAGAAACTGCAGCCAAAAGTCCCAAGAGTAGCGATCAGCTGGACGAACCACCTGGTGGCCGCGCTCGGGGGCCTCCTCCCTGAGACGTGCCACTGCATCCACCAGGAGGAACTGCTGCTTGATGCCTGTATCCTTATCACGATATCTCGCCAGCGCACTAAGCACAGTAGACACACGCGTCCACCAACTGGCAATCTTATCCCTGAGTGCAACCTCTCTTGCAGGTTTAGCCTCCTGAACTTCTGTCTCAAGAAACTCGACAGCGTCGCCGCGCGATCTGCCGAGGGCGACCTGACCGTGATGGGAGTGTACGGTCGACTCCACTGCCTGGAACCAGGCCGCGAACAGGGCTGAAACGAGGCCTGAATCGCTGGAGCAGAGCCTAAAGGCTACGGAGGAGGCAACAGCAGGAGCAGGAGGGCAGGCAGACGCAGGCAGAAACCCTACATCTTTCCGCTGTTCCGTCCACACACACAGAAACAAACGAAAATAACAAAAAAGAACAAAGTATACATAGACAAAAGAAAAAAATAATAAACACCCTCACGGAACCAAACAAAAAACAAAACCAAAAAAAAAAAAAAAGAAAAAACCACACAAACAGTAAAAAGACATAAAAAGAGAAAAACAAGAGTCCACAGCTGCTCTGAAATCATGAAACTCACAGCTGGAGAAACGGGGGACCCTGAACTCTCCTCTGGTGGTGCGGACCCTGACTCGACAGGGGCGGTGCACGGGGTGGGGGTTTCATGCTGGACTGAATTCGACTGAGGCTGATCGACCACAGGGAAGGCAGGGGCGGTCGGGGCAGCCAGTCCGAAGTTGGCCTCGTGGATCCACGGGTCCTCCTCACTGCTGTCGGAGTCGGGGTCCTCACCACCGAAACCTGTTTCCGCCTCGCTGCCTACTCTACTGATGGGATCATGCGAAACACAACCAGTATGCTCAACCTTGCTACTGCTACAAAGTCCGAGCTGCTCACTAAACCACTCACGCACTTTACAATCACGACGCTCGCGTGCAACCTGCTGCGCAACCCTACGCTGAGCCTTGGCCTTACTAGCTTTGGACCCTGGGATCGGCTGCTTGGAAGGCCGAGCTACAATTGGCAACTGCTTAGGGAGAGCGAGCACACGAGTGAGCATCTGACTGCCTGAGGCGACTATCTCAACGCTAAGACCGATGTGTGGCCTCCAGGGAACGTCAACAACAGCCGAAACAGATCTCAAATATGGCCTCGCAGCTTCATTGAATACTACAAAGTCAATGTGCGAAGATTTTTGCTTGCCGCCTGGTGTACAGGTAAACTCGGCGTCGGAGGTCCAGACAGATCCTCCAACTCGCGAAAGAAAGTCCGACCTTCTAAGGTCGGCTGGGGAAACATTCCAGTCAGCCAGAACTAGCCACGGCAAATGGATCGCCGTCAGCACGCTGCCTAGCTTGGCGAAACGATTCACATTCTGATGTGTGAAGCCCATGCCGGAGAGACCGTAGTAAATGAACACAGCGAGCGTGAAGCCCTTCATGTCTAAAAGGCATGGAAGAAACCCATCCAGGACTCCTCCACGCTCAGCCTGAAGTTGGGGACTCATGAGGGCGGCGTCGAGCATGCGAACAGGCCGATGATTGCGTGCCAGCAGCCACTCACCGCCTTCATTGGAATGCTGCTGATCAGCCTTGGCATAGCGAGACTTGGGCCTGGCACCATTGTGGAGCAGGCGCAGTGATGAACTTTTAGCTTTGCCAATCCATTTCCGAGTATCTTGCTTGCTAACATGCGTCTCGCAGACGCCCAGGTAGTCGTGCGTGTCGCTGAGCTCGGTCAAGCGCCCCCAGGCCTTGTCGCCCATGCACGTCACGTTACTGAAGAAAATCTTTGCAGTGAGGTCTGGCTGCTGCTGCGCACCCTGCTCACTGCTCCCCGAAATAGTAGAGGTGGTAGAAGTAGGCGCCGTACTGCTCGAGCCCTCTGAAGCAGTCGTGGCACCCACCTCGCTTGGTGTGGCCGTAGATGTACTGGTATCAAGCGCTGTAGTGGTGGCGGCGTCCGAGCCCACAGCGGCGCTGGCGCTGGTGAGCTCCGCCGTGGATAGTCACTCCTTCTTGGCAGCTGCAGGGCCGCCAGCGGCAGCAGCTGTGGGCACAGGATCCGCAGCCGCACCTCCGCCCGCGGGGGCAGCTGAGGCTGCACCTGCGCCCTTGCCGTCGCTCTTGCCCTTGAGGTCCGCTGCGGCCTGCGCCTTCTGGACCGCCTCGAACTTGGCCTGTGAGAGCCTCGCCGCCTCGCGCCTGATCTCCTCCGACGGTGGCTCAGCGGCTGGGGCAGGCCCCGCTGTGTCAGCAACTGTAGGCTCCGTCGTCGGCTCCTTGGCCTGTGTGGCCGCGTCCTGGCCCTCTTGCGTCTTCCTCTTTTTGCCCATGCGCTCCTCCACGTCTTTCTTGACCGAGTCCAGCTTGGCCATGAACGCCTGGAGCTCCGAGTCCTTCGCGGCAAAGGACTCCTGCATACCCTGCAGCTCCTTCTTGAGATTGCGGAGGGCGATCTTGTCCGACTCCTCGCACTCCCACTCCTCAAACTTGTCGAAAACCTCGGGGTTCATGTGAACCCGAAAGTGCATGCCCTTGCCCTGCTCAGCCGTGTCAACAGCTGCCCTGACGCCCTCTGCTTGAGCAAGGGCACGCGTAGCACTCTTCTTATCCGCTTCAGCTTTGGCTAGCGCCAGGGCGGCCTCCTGCTCCTTGGCCTCGGCGCTCAGGAGCTGGCGCCTGAGGCGGAGCACCTGGCTCACCATCTGCTCGTGCCGATGGCTCGCCTGCCTCCAGGCGCCGTCGGCGCGCTTCACCGACTCCACGGCTGAGAACTCGGCTGCCGCAGCCTGAGTCTTCAGCTTCGTGCGCTGCTCGGTCAGGACTGCCTTCAGCTCGGGGTCGTTGCTGCACTCGGCAGCCTTGGCCAACAGTCCGTCGAGGTTCTTGGTGGCCTGGTCCTTGGCGCGCCGCCTCCCTGGGCTGCGATGGCGAGGGCCTTGGCCTGGAGTACCTGCCTCACTCCCCTGGTCGTCGATGTGCTCCACGTCGCCGTCGAAAGAGACGCGCCTATCAACGGACGGCGCTCTAGACTGGGACGGGTCGTAGAGCTTCACCTGCTTGCCACAGGTCAGGCACTTCTTGTCGTTGGCCATCAGCTTGGAATTGTACTCGCATGTCTTGCAGTGAATGCACCTGCTCCAGGGGTACTTGGATGCACCCCCCATCGCGAAATCTCCTGTCTTCGTTGACGCCTCCTGCTGTGGGCCCAGCAGGGAGCGAAATCCCCCAAGCACTGCGTGGAAGTGCAGGAGAGGCCGAAACACGTGCCCTGCGCACGGGGGCGAGGGGCTTGGTGCTCCAGCCCAAATTGCTTGAGGGAGGAGGAGGAGGAGGAGGGTGTGAGGAGGAGGCAGTAGGAGGAGGGAGGAGGGGGATGATGGTGGAGGAAGGAGGGGAGGATGAGGCGGGGGGCGGGGAGGAGGAGGATGAGCAAGGAGGAGGAGGGGGTGAGGAAGAAGAGAGGTGGGGCGAGGACAGGGCAGAAGCGGAAGCCGATAGGCACCAGGAGGAGGGCGGAGGGCGAGGGAGGAGGAGGAGGAGGAGGCGTAGGAGGGAGGAAGGAGGAGGAGGTCGAGGAGGGCGGGGGGGTGGCGGGAGGAGGCAGGAAGGAGCAAGGGGAGGAGGCGGGGAGGGCCAGGGATTGGACGGGAGGACGACACGGCACGCGGAGCCGCGGCGGCGGCCCGCCTGCCGGCCTCGCGGCGCGGGTGCCAGGGGCGTCGCCGCCGCCCTCGCGGTCACCCGGTGGTGCTGCAGCCGCAGGCGCGGCACGCGGCCCTGCGCGGGAGGCGGCCTCCTCCTCCTCCTGCTCCTCCTCCTCCTCCTCCTCCTCCCCCCCCTCCTCCTCCCCTCCTCCTCCCTCCTCCTCCCTCCTCCTTCTCCCTCGCTTCCAAGAGATACCAAACGATGCCTAACTGCGGCCTGTACGGGTCAGGCCGCTTGACGAGGAGGCGCGTGGTATGGCTTGGTTTTGCCTGGCAGCGAAAGCGGGGTAGGTAATTCACGCTCTGGGGTTTGGGGTTCACCCGTCGGTCGGAAGAAGTGGGCAGAAACATGAAGCAGGACGGCGTTGAAATCAGATGGGGCTTCCGCCAGCCCCCTGAGGACGAGGGCGAAGGGAAGACCACTCGATGCTTGAAGTAGGAAGGCGCCTGAAATAGACTGGGACTCGGACATCCCTAACTGCCTACTTTTAAATACCGACGGGTAAGGTTCATGGCTGCCCGCGCTGACGCAACACTCCGCCAAACCCCAACTCTAACCCAACTCTCCCGTGATTTCGGTCTGCAAAAAACGCGACGAAAGGTCGACGAGGGGTCGTTTTCTGCCAAAAGCGGGCCCATTCAAAAAGCGGGCCTCTTTGGAAATCGAGGGTTCACTTTGCCGGATTCCTATGATGCGTCCAGAGGCGGAGGATCACGATTATGAAGGAGAGGAAGGGCAAGTGTATGGGGAGGCGGGGAGGCGGAGAGGAGGTCCGTAGGGGGAAGAGGTACGCAGGGGAGGAGAAGGGGAAGGAGGAGGAGGAGGCAGGGGAACCATGGAAGGGAGAAATATGACAGATGAGGATGAAGAGGAGGAGGAATAATGCTGATAACGCAAATGCTACTACTACTACTACTACTACTACTACTACTACTACTACTACTACTACTTCTACTGCTGCTGCTACTACTACTACGGATAATACGAATCAGCATAATCATACTAAGACTACTGATAAGACGCATAATAACAATAATAGGAACAAACACGTCAAGAGGTGAATGTGTCACAAGACTTCCGAGCGGTAAACTAGAGGATCAAGAAGCATCAGGAGGGCGACATGGACGGAGAAGAGGGAGGATATGGCGCGGGAGGTGAAACAGCATGGAGAAAGGAAACGGGAGAGGGAAGGGGGGGAGAGAGAGAGAGAGAGAGAGAGAGAGAGAGAGAGAGAGAGAGAAAGAGAGAGAGAGAGAGCGCGGTGTGTGCACATATATATATATATATATATATATATGTTAGCCAGCGGCGAACCCAACCAGTATGTCTTTAGCAATGTATGTTGTGCAATATATCTGGTGCGACCGATGTTTTACCAATGATTTGACACATCCCATGCTCTTGCAAACATCTCACCCACCCACCCGCAGCTTGGTGTGCAAAACCTCTCAAGACCGTGACGGTAGGTAACAAATGGCACTTGGCAGCGACGCCGACGCCGACGACGACAGCGACAACGATATCGACGACGACTACGACGACTACGACGACACCGACGACGTCTCCGACGACGTCGACAAACAACGAAGAGGACGACGAAGCCATAAAAGGACCCAGGACCACACAACCGAAACACGACCGAACGCGGGCAGCTGGGTGCAGCACGGAGAGGAGGGGAGCGCCCTAAAGGTGGAACCCTGGTGCGGGAATGGAGCCTCCCAGCTGCAAAATGCCCAGGGAGGACGGAAACAAAACAAGACAGGCCAGGAACGGCCAGGCAGGCACAAGCAGTGCTGGCTGCCAGGCTGACGACGCCCTGGGCGAAACTACAGAGGCCAACGGGCGAGCAGCCCCGGATGGCCAAGGAG
>CAUYUJ010000152.1:94065-99065 GCA_963575745.1 Prorocentrum cordatum
AATCAAGGTCCCCGGAGGTCCCCAGGGCCAGCTCCTCGTCCCAAGCCGTCTTTCTGAGGGCCGCGGGGCCCGGCGACGGCCACCAGCGAGGCCGAAGGCCGAGAGCACTTCCGCCTCGAGCCCCTCGAGACGTTGGAGGCCCGGGCGGCGCGAGGCCCCCCGGGGGCGCGGCCCGCACTCGCCGTCCTCCCTCACCGACGCCGCGGGGGCGGCGAGGCCGACGATGTTTCGTTTCGTGTCATTTCGATGCCGTCGTGCAGCAGGTACCACCAGGGCCCGACGGCGCACATGAGGAACTGGGTGCGAGCAGTCCGCTAATGATTAATGATTATCCTAAATGTCTGCGCCATTCAAGCCATTCTCTCTGTCCGTCTCTCCAGGAAAGGCTATTGTAGGGAACAGCAGGCCAGTTGTGACCATAATGTTCATAAGCATCTCGTTCCCACCGCCATATGCTTACAGTGCGGTGGTGAAGTTGGGAGCCCTGCCATCGTTCCATGGCGGACATCCAGGCACGATCATACTATCTTAGCACTCGATAAGCGACTCTATCTGAAGAGGCCGAGGCTAAGGATTGGAGGTGACCCGCCCACGAGTGCGAGAGGCGGCGACATGTCTGAGGCCACGGTTCGATATCGTATCGAATGCGGATGTCCGCGACGGTGGCCATGGCATTTCATATACTCAGCAGCGGTCTCCGCTTTCGGAGGGCCTGTAATACGTCTGAGCATAGTGTCGTGACACTTAGAGATGCGGTTCATAGCCGAGACTGTGATATGCAAGCTACCTATACAATCAATGAGGGCAGGGCGTACACATCTGTCTAGGGCTCTCAGGTGCTTAGCTAGGCTAACTATCCGATTTGTCAGGGCATTCTTATGTGCAACAAAAGTGCGCCAGGCTCTCTGGATGCGGTAACGCACTTCAGCCGTGCAGCTACGATCGAAGGAGACATATGTGCCGAGAACCTTTAGGCCTGCAGCTCTCTTATTGCATGGGGGAGGGGGAGAGGAGGGGAGGGAGGGAGGAAAGGAGGGTGGACGGGAAGAACGAAGAGGAGGGAGGAGGGAGGAGAAGGAGGAGGAGGAGGAGAAGGAGGAGGAGGAGGAGGAAGGGGGGAGGAGGAGGAGGAGAAGGAGGAGGAGGAGGAGGAGGAGGAGGAGAAGGAGGGGGAGGAGGAGGAGGAGGAGACCTAACGCGAAGCGTCCCCATGTAAGTGGGATAAGTATGGCACAACTCCATTTCGCCTACAAGGACCTCCAAACCGCTCTTACTTAACATCCTCAGCCGCGCTTTCGTCATCGCTTGGACCATCGAGACCGATCGAGCGAGAATCCAAACGTTGTCAACAACATTTGAAACACCTAAAACTAAATCCTCTCCCAGAAACGTGAGAATTACAGCCCACCCGTTCTTCTGGCAGAGGTCTTGGAAAGGTTCGAGACAGATATTGCTTGATTCAGGCGCGGCGGGGTCCTCTCCGATGATTTTTTTCTCGTCGGATCGGATCCGTGAGGGCATTCCCAGGGAGACGGATGCAAGCCATCGATTGACGGATCTCGCGGATCCAAAAACCTATGGCTACTCTGGGGAGCTTCTTATTAGTCAGGCGCTGCGCTAGGCGGGGGTGGCGGACATTATCATAGAACTTGCGTGTATCTCCGCCCACGACGACGAGGGGCGGCTCCTTATGCTCGCAGAACTTCTCTACCAAGTGCCTCATACTATAGATGATCTCCTGGGCTTGACGTCCTCGACGAAACGCGAATCGAAGCTCTGAGCGGTCCTCTTCCAGGGTGGGCCTCTGGGTCTCCATGACCATCATAGACAGGATGTTCAAGAGCACCGAGACCAGGGCGATGGGGCGAAATTCAGAAAAAACTTGAGGGCCTCAGGCTTTTTCCGAATGAGCTGCACAACAATTTCCTGCCAGGCTTTACCGAAGTGTTCAGCAACGTGGTTTCGAAGTCGAAGTCGAAAAGCATCCAGGCCGACGACGGCGACGGCGACGGCGACTACGATGACGGCCACGACGACGGCCAAGACGACGACGACGACGACGACGACGGCGACGGCGGCGGCGACGACGGCCACGACGACGGCCGCGGCCTCCGATGGCCCGCACTCGCTGTCCGCCCGCGCCACCGCCGCGGGGAAGCAGCTGCCGCACACGTCTCCGAGGTCCGCCGCCGCCAGGCAGCAGAAGCCCGCCTGCGGCAGACGCCGCCGCCGAGCGAGATGCGAGGATATGTTATTTTCAATCCTAAGACGAAGCTAAGACGAGGACAACATTTGGCAAAAACAAAACGAGAATCCCTGAGATCCGACGGATCCGGAGGATGTCTCGGGCGCCGCGGCCCTCCCAGAGCGTTCCGGAACGCTCCGAGAACGTTCCGGAACGCTCTGGAACGGATTTATCCTCGTCCTAGACACGTCCGAAATCCAGTGTCTTTTCCTGGGTTTCGGCCTCTGGGCACGTGAGCGGCCCCAGGGACCATCAAACATGGCTGCGGGCCGGAGACCACCCCCAGGGAAGGGGTCGGGGCATCTGGGGCCGCGGATGGAGAAAAAAGCATGTCGGCGGATGTCTGGGGCCGACAGCGGCGGGCATCGACGTCGTGCTCGTCGCCTCGGCCTTCGTCGTCGCCGCCACCCTCGTCGCACGTCGTGGCCCATGTCCTCGTCCTCGTCCTCGCCGTCGTCGTCGCCGCCGCATTGCAGGAGGAGCCTCTCTCCACTGCACGCGGTGCGAGCGCATCGGGAACAGGGGACGGAGCATCGAGCCGAGGGCGCCGCTGCACTTGTCCGCGCGCGCAGCGAGAAGAAGGCCGCACTCTCCCTTCCCAGCCAGCATGCGCTCCACATTTGTCTTGGCCCTCCCAGCCATTGCTCTGGCCGGCTGTTCGAAGCGGCGAAGAGAGTGCTGAGCCTCCCACTGAGGACAAACGATACCTGCCTGGGCCCTACAAGATGCGCCGCCGCCAGCGCATCCGCGTCGAGAACGTGCGGCCCGATCTGTGGCTGGCCCCCTCCTCTTTATTTTGCATGTAATATTGAACGAAATATTGTAAACTAAATGCGAACAATGAAACACACCCTGGCAAGACATCTGGGCTCCCGTGAAGCCTGAGGAACATATATCCTGGCAACACATCTGGGCCCTCGTGAAGCCTGAAGGTGCGGGCAGATTCGTCTGGTGACTGACGCCTTCGAACACCCTCCGCCCCTGCCAACGACAGGGGGGAAGTGCGAACGACTGATCTTGTTAGTTGGTAACAAGGGGGGTAAGTTGTGACCAGTGATGACACTAGGCGGCGCCCACAAGGGGTGGCGCGAGGGGGATGGGCCTCCGAGAAGACGGCGGAGCCTCTCAGAAGGCAGGGTGGTTTCTTAGGCACCCGCCCAGCTCTGGTGCCTTCTGAGGAGGCCCCCTTCCCCCTGAGGAGGTCCCTGCCATCTGCAACGTCACGACGTCCATCCGGCTTCTGAGAAGACCGCCCCTCTCGCGCCACCCGACCGTGGGCGCGGCCAAGACAAGGAGCAGGGGGCGGAGGGGGAGGAGGAGGAGGAGGAGGAGGAGGAGGAGGAGGAGGAGGAGGAGGAGGAGGAGGAGGAGGGAGGAGGAGGAGGAGGGCGGAGAGGAGGAGGAGGAGGAGGAGGAGGAGGAGAGGAGGAGGAGGAGGGAGGAGGAGGAGGGGGAGGGACGGCGGAACTGGCGGGCGGCGTCGGCTGGAGGCGGCCCTCGCGTGGCCCCCCGCCGCTCCGCGGGAGAGGGCGGGAACCACCTCGGCGCGCTCGGAGCCTCCCTCCTCGGAGGGGGTCCGAGCGGATGGGGTCGGAGCATCGCGCTGCATCGCCGACGCGTCGGCGCCGTCGCCATGGATCAAATCGGGCTCCGCATCGAGCCGCATCGCCGTGGCAGCGGCGATGCGGCGCGATCCTCCGACCCGACCTGCAGGCATCGGGCTACCACGCGGAGGCGCCACGCGAGGCACGAAGGGGGCCTTTTTTTCTGGCCGCTGCGAGCCTCGGCCAGGAAGAGGCCTCCTTGGCCTGGATTTAGGTCGGGCCTGTCCCCCCACAGGGGGGATTTTGGACGAAACTAGAAATTACGGAAAACAGAGTCAAAAGATGCCCAACAATACTCCACAAAAAATCCTCAGACTGTGCGCTTGACTTTTTTGAATACTCCCCCTCTGTGGAGGGACAGGCCCGACCGAAACCTGGTAACCTGGATCTGGGGAAAGGCCCGGCACCTGGAGCCCCTCCTGGAGCCCCAGACCCGCCGTCGCCCGGACGTCCACTCCCCTCGTCTCTTTTTCCGGCTTCGTGCGCGCATTCCTCCGAAACGTAAGATCGGGTCGGGCAAAAGGGGGGGATAGCAAAGGGGGGAGAATTCAAGTTTTCCAAAGTGTTAGTTCTTCTTGTTTTTTTTTTTGTTTTGTTTTTTTTTCTTACCACCTGCCCATCTTGTCGTGTTTTTCTGGGCTCGAGCTTTTTTTTGTTTTTATGCAGTTTTCTTGTCCGCTATTCCACACCCCGTATCGCTTGTTTTTTTTTTTTTTTCCTGCCTAACGTTTACCTTTTATAAGGGATATATCATAGCCGTTATTTTTTTTTTGTTCTTTTTTTTATTTGTTTTTTTTTTTCGCTTCACGCTCCGTTTTTTTTTTCACCCACTACCCGGTTTTTTACAGATGATTTGTTTAGGTTTTTTTTTTTTTACTTGCCTGTATAGACGTTACCAATCACAGCCGTTTTTCGAAAACTGTTTTTTTTTTTTATTGTCCCCTAGTTTTTTTTTTTTGTTTTTTTCTGTTATTGTTTTTCTTCCCGATATATATTTTGTGAAATTCGAAGTCTTTTGTTTTTATGTCTTTAGAGTTAGAATCCTTTACTTCTGAAGGTATTTTTCTGGTTTTTTCCACCGTTTGTACTCTCGTATTTGCTGTTTTTTTGTTTTTTTTTTGTGTGAGGGTCATGCGATGTTTTTTACCTCT
>CAUYUJ010000152.1:104065-117556 GCA_963575745.1 Prorocentrum cordatum
GTGCGGCCAGGGACCAGCGACAAGGACCGCGAGGAAACTCTCGCTGCCAGCTTTCATGGGCTTAAGTATCGCGCCGATCAACTGGTGACGCCTCTCCAGAAGATCCATGGCCAGTCATCTTCGCTGATTGACAGGTTCCATCGCGCGCAAGAAGGCTTAGAATGTATTGCAACGGGCTTTCCGCCCTGACGCGGCCAGGGGGTCCTCCCTCCACGAACTTCAAGCCCTCGTCGACTTCCCAAACTGCGGCGTACACGTGCTAACCACCTTCCACGCGGGCCGCGCGAGCAGTGGACACCTCGTCCGTTGCCTGCCTATCCTGGGCCGCTGCGGGAGGTGCCCCAAACCGGCGCCTCTTTTCGCAGGGCACCGTGGCGTGCACGCCAACACACGCTGAAAGCTGGCGCTTTCCTGCATACGGTGGCGCAGACGGGACTCGGTAAGGTCTGATCACCGCCGACCGTCCCCTTTTTCCAGCCGGGGACGTCACCCCTCGGCCTCCGCGCTCTCGCCCCTCGACCTCTCCGCCGTGCACGGGGGGGGGGCGGCCGCGAGGAGCGAGGAGGAGGAGGAGCGAGGAGGAGGAGCGAGGAAGAGCGAGGAAGAGCGAGGAGGAGGAGGAGGAGGAGGAGGAGGAGGAGGAGGAGGAGGAGGAGGAGGAGGAGGAGAGGAGGACAGGAGGCCGCGCCTGAGGGAGGTCACCCCACCACCCCTGTTTAGCTTGCGGCGCCTCCCGCTTCGTGTGGCGTGTCGACTCTGCACCACCCCTGTTTAGCTTGCGGCGCCTCCCGCTTCGTGTGGCGTGTCGACTCTGCGCGTGTAGCCGAGGGGCCCTGACGGCGACAGTGTTCGGAGTAATGCGCTCTCTCCTTTCCTCTCTTCCCTCTCCTCTCCTCTCCTCTCCTCTCCTCTGACCTCCTCCTGCTCCTCCTCTTTCTTCCCTCCTCCTCTTCCCCCTGCTTTTGCTCCTCCTCCTCTTCCTCCCTCTTTCATCCCTCCTCCTCCGCCTCCTCCTCCTCCTCCTCCTCCTCCTCCTCCTCCTCCCCATTCCTCTTCCTCCTCCTAAGCCTCCTCGTCCTCCTGCGGGAGGAAGGAGATGGGGCACAGAGGACGGGGGAGGGGCAAGGAGGACAAGGCGTACCTCTCTCCTTGTGACCTCGTATGTGTACCTTCAACCTACGAGCTATTATCCCCTGAGCGCTGGCGGAGGGCAGAGGGGGTCGAGGGCATCGGGGATTGCTCGAACCTGCCCGCAGCTTCAGCGCAAGGAAGATCAATATCGAAATTCAGGTTCGAGGAAGACGCTTGTGGCTCTCTCGGGAACGTTCTGGAGGCCCGCGGAAGCTTCGAACAAACCTCCATTGGGCGCGCATTAACGGGGGGGCGAAAACTGGGGGAAAGACAGGTGCTCTTTTCGGGCCTCAAGGGCCTCCTCGGGGGTCCTAAATGGCCCCTTGGGGCCCCCCTTCATCGCCCCCCCCCCCCCCCCCCCTTACGCGCCCCCCAACTCCAGAGACCTCCAGAGACCTCCAGAACTCGCCAAAGGACGTCGTCGTCGCCTCGAGGAGCCGGGCTTTTCAACATTTTGGCCCCTCGAGGGCCTCTGGAGACCGCTGGCCCCTCCCGCCTCCTCAAAGCACAAGGGGAGGGAACGAGGGACTAGGGAGGTGGGGGGCGGGATGTTAATGGAGGAGGGATGCGGCGGCGGAAGGGGAGGGGGAGGGGAGGGAGGGGTGCGGAGGAGGAGGGGGGGAGGAGGAGAGGAGGAGAGGAGGAAGGGAGGAGGGGGGGGTGGGGTGAGGAGGAGAGGAGAAGAGGAATAAGAGGAGGAGGCAGGAGGAGGAGGGGGATGGGAGAGAGAGAGAGAGAGAGAGAGAGAGAGAGATGAGAGAGAGAGAGATAGAGAGAGAGAGAGAGAGAGAGAGAGAGAGAGAGAGAGAGAGAGAGAGAGAGAGAGAGGGCGAATGGTCACTCCGCCCAGCGCGCGGCCGCAGCCGCGCCCGCGGGGGGCCTGGACTCCACCTGAGGAGCCCAGGACCCCCCGACCGCGAGGTCGATGAGGACGACCCCTCAGACCACGACGGCCAACGCGCCGTCGGGCACCACGAACACGAACGGCTACCCCGTCTCGCCGCGCTGGGCCAGCATCTGCTCCAAATGGCCGACCATGGCGTGCAGCTCGACCGGGCCGAGCGACGGGGTCCGCTCGGTGGGCAGGCCCAGGCGCCCAGCCAGGCCAGCAGCGCGCCAACGGAGCTCCACCACCTCGGAGCTCGCACCCCTGGTCTTGTCCTTGCCTGCGCCGCCCTTGGCCTTGCTCTTGTCCACGCCCTTGCCCAGGCCCGCGTCGCCCGCAGGGCGGCCGCGCCTCCGCACCAGCGGCAGCTCGTCCGCCCACTCGTCGGACTCCATCGGCTCGGCGACGACGATGGCCCCCGCGCCCACCACCGCCTCAGCCGCCCCACCACCCGGGGCCTTCTCCTCCACGACTCCGTGCATCTCGTCCTGCACTTCCACCTCTTTCGGGCCGCCGCGGCCGCGCGGGCGACGGCGCCGGGCCGGCGCCACCGGGGGGCCCACGTCGTCCGTCGAGGCGGGGGGGGCAGGCTGCATGCCGAGATCGGCGATCGCCGTGCGGATGAGCCCCTCCGCCGCCCGCAGGAGGCGCGCCGACGCGCGCTGACCTCCTGCGGCGGCCAAGCCCGCTGCCGCGTGAACTGCCATCAAGGCCCCTCGCGAGGCCTCCAGCGGCGCCGCGGCGCGGTCGCACTTCGTCGTACCCGGCATCGGAGCGGCGGCGGCGGACCAGCGAGCACACGACCTGAGCCAAGACGGTACTAGGAGGAGGAGGAGGAGGAGGGGGAGAGGGAGGAGGAGGAGGAGGAGGAGGAGGAGGAGGAGGAGGGAAAGGAGGTGGAGGGAAAGGAGGTGGAGGAGGAGGAGGAAGAGGAGCATGATGAGGGACAGGAGGAAAAAGAGGAAGAGGAGGAGGAGGAGGAGAAGGAGGAAGAGGAGGACCACTGTAAACCCAAGAGTCATCAACGATGTTGGAATGAATTCTCCCTCCTCCAAGCTCCCTCTTCATAGGCCCCTACTACGGTTCATTTCCACTGAGGGGAACTGCCTCGTCGGAAAAGAACCGTTTGAAGACTCTGAAACATGCCAAAACATTGTTCTCGGGATTCCAACGCAACAGATCAACTTGACTGTTGCATCTGGACGATCATGCATCGTACCAGAACGCCATTCCTGGGACTGCAACACCACGAATCAACGTAACTGTTGCGCCCTCACAATCCGGAATCGTTTCAAAACGCCAGTTCTGATACGTTGATCATGGGAATCCACGAAACCGTTGCACATGTTATGAACGACTGTGCGCGGCGCTAATGCGAGAACCTCATTTTGAAAACCATCCGCCCTCAATCACTGAAACTGTTGCAAATTTGCAAAGCGAATCTGCGCGGCGTTAAAGCGAGAACCACACTTTGAAAATCATCCGCCATCAATCCGTGAAGCTCTTGCAAATTCTTCAAACGAATGTGCGCGGCGCCAAGGCGAGAGCCACATTTTGAAAACCAACCGCCCTCCATCTGCGAAGCGGTTGCCAATGTTCCAACTTCAGGGTCATAAATGGTGAAGAAATCTCGGGCGAAACGCCCAGCCCGCCCTAAAAACTGGCCGCGGGGTGCGACAGGGGGAAGGTATTTAGAAGAAGAAGGAATGGAGGAGGAGGAAAAGGAGGAGGATGAGGCGGAGGGGGGATGCCAGCAGGATTCCAACAGGACCTCGTGATGGTGAATGGCTCTGGGAGTTTCACGCCAAACGCCCAGAACGGCACCGTCCAAGCTAACCTCGAGTGAAATTAGGTCGGTGCCCAACAAAAAACCAAAGCCGCGTTCGAGGAGCGGGAACCCGCACAAAAGCGCCCTCGAAGGTCGACCCGAAAAAAACTGCTTCAATCCGAAGAACCCGAGGACACAGACTGGTGATCAGAACGCTCCTCGGCCGCCGCTTCGAGGCGCTGGGCGTTTTTCACTGCAGTCAGCGCATGGGTTTCCGCCAGCCTGACGTTTGGGGGCTGGGCGGCTTCGGACCAAACGACGCCTGGGCTCATGTGGCGCCTCGTCGGCGGCGGTCCCTAAACAGTGACTCGTCGTGCGTTACTGCTGCGGGTCCGCCGCATCCTGGAAACAGAAAGCGTCCGATGCGTGCAAGGTTCTCCTTCCCCTTCTTCGAAGGCGAAGAAGGCGGGCAGACAGCAAATGGCGCGGGTCCACCACTGCTTCGCGGCCGCATCGGGCACAGAAGACAAGCGAGTGCCTTGGCCAGAACTGCGGCGCATGCGACGGATGAAGTTCCTTCCCCCCAACCCGAACTCCCGACCCCGCCGCCCGAGCCCCATCAACAGTTTCGCGCAAAGCCACTTCTCAACCTGCGGGGAGCCCGCACTCCGTGGTACATGCCGTCTTGATCGCAGACTTGGGTATCATCGTGTGACGAGTGCTGCAAAATAACTTCTTCGAGCCATGCAAGACGAATGAATGCTGGCTGGCTAAAGTCATATCGGCCACCGCGACCCTGCTCCGACGCTCAGCGGACACTGGTTCGCGCGCTCGCACTCTGTCAGATCGAGTCTCGGCCAGCGCTGCAACAATTTGCCCGCCAATGTACAAACCGCCTTTGACACTCTGACACATACATTGAACAACTATTGCCTTTGTTCCGTGGCTACTGGGTGAGGGCCGGCTCCAGCCTTCGCTGCTTTGTCAGCGGAGTCATTGCCTAGCCTACGGCATCTCTCTTGGGGTTATATGTTGACCTCGTTGGGGTCGAGGTGGGCCTGGACTTTGTAAACCTTTTGAAATACGTTGTGAACCTTGCTGAAACAAGATCATGGAACCAGCGTGGGGGCGCTTATAGGAAAACTGGGGCTCCCTTGGGGCCTGGGCGTGGTCGATAACGCTTTTACAATCGCTATACACCGAGGGCGGGCCTGTAACTTCTATTCCAGCTCTCGCCATTGCGGTGAATTCTCCGCGCAGTAGCGTCTGCGGGAAAGGAGCGAAAATAGGTGCGTGAATAGTGCGCTGCACTGTCCCGCCCTCGTCGACCAGACGAAGACCATGCCTGGCCCTCGAAAGTTCCGAGACAGGATGTTTAAGACAGCGCCTAAGGCGCCTATCCGCAAATATTGAACCGCAGAAACTGCCATCATCAGGGGTGGGAGCGTTCCAAACAACCTTCGCCTCGAAATCTTGGGACCGAGCCTGGGGCCGAGGGAAAACGTCGCCAGGGTGCAGGAAAACTCCCCTACAAAACAGGCGCTCGGTCAAGGGGTCCGACGGTTCAGCTGCGGCAGCGGCGTCGATGATGTATTGATCGACCAGGTCGCCTCTGGGCTCATCGTGGCATGGACACTCCCGGTGCCTGTGAAACTGCGCATCTGACGCCTGGCCGCATTGATCGCAACCATCGTTGTCTAGGACGTAGCCGGCTTGGACGGCGCAGCCTTTTCGTCCGCGGACCGTCGCGACGCAGACTGCGAATCCTTCCTTTCTCCACCGGCGACCAGCGTTTCGATCGAAAATGTCCTTTTTTATGATGCCAAAACACAATCGATCGCAAAGGAGGCTAAGATTGTCGCTGGAGTCTCGCTCAAGCTGACGGAAGACCGCGTCGCGGAGCAGTGTCTTGAGTAACGCTGGTGCCACCGATGTTAGTTGGATGGTTTCACCGAAGTCCGAGACAAGGGTCGCGAAATCCGACATGCTCCGGCCTATCCTAGCAACAGGCAAACGCGGCCGTTAAGGGCCCACTGATGTTTCTCCACTTGGGCATCGGCCCTCGAAAGGCCTCGCTCCGAAACTGCCTCACGGTGGGAAGGGGGAGGGTATGAAGGTACGCGCGGGCATGGGCGGCCCAAACCTCTTTGCTATATCTGACACTGGGGGCAACAGAACCGATCCAGGCGGGGTCGTCCTGGACAAGAAGGGTGCAAGTAAGGGATCTGCCCCCGCGCGGGGCCTCAAAACTCTCCCCGCTTCGCGACTAAGTTTCGCGAGCTCAGAATCCGAAATGCCATGCACTTCGGCTCCGTAAAGAATTCCTGGCAGCGCTCCCGAGTGCGATACCCAGTGGTTGCAAAAAACTTGGGTCTGTCCTCGGATCGGAGGCCCCCACTTGGTCCACAGGGGACCTGGAGCCTTGAGCCAAAATGGCCACGGGGGAGGAGTAGGATCAGGAGCGTGATGAGGGACAGGAGGAGGAGGAGGAGCATGATGAGGGACAATAGGAGGAGGAGGAGGAGGAGGGGGAGGAGGAGGTGGAGGTGGAGGATGGATGGATGGACTCGGCATTGCGCTGTGAGTCTGAAGACACCCACCCCACGAGCTCACGAAACGAGAGATCGCTCGGGGACACCTCTGAGCAGTCGTGCGATCTCCTCGGACCGAACGAGGTCAGGCGTGTGGGCGCGCCGTGCAGCTGTGATCACCTTTGATCAGAGCCGAGCAGGACAGGAAACAGGAAGACGCCCGCGGGCGGGGGGTGCAACCCCTCTGGCCTCTGGGGGCCGAGCTCGACGGCGCGGAGGGCACCGAGCAGGCCCCCTGGACACCCAGAGGCCCCGGGAAGGAAAACAACCAAGCCGAAAGAGCCGACGGCGCGCCCTAGAGACCAGGGGCGGCGAGAGCGACTAGAGGGGCCTGGTGCTACAGCGAAGCTACTGGAGGGACTCACGACGTCAGGTAGTGTGCTGGTCGCCCATCTCTTTCCGTAGGATCCGCCATCCATGTCAGCCCTTCTGGCCGTAGTGGATCTGGCGGTTCTTGTCTAGCAGTTTCTGGGCCATCGATTCCAGGTGGCCCAGAGGGGCCGTCCCCATCTTCTGGCGGCCGCCCAGAACGTCGAGGCATGTCTCCCGAGGGCCGTCCGGGTTGACGCTCTTCAGTGTGATCTGGTCCGCGTTAGCGAACTGCATCCTGGTGTACTGGTCGTTGTGGCGCGTGCGCAGCCTGAGGTGGAGCAGAGCTCCGAGCCCGTCCCCATGCAAACGAACTGCTGGTAGAAGGTGCGCGGGAGCACGTGCCCCTGCGGGGCCTCCTGCTCCACGGAGGCCGACGGGTACTTGAACTCGGCGTGAGCGATGTACAAGTGTGGTGAGTTGGGGCTTCGCCTCGGGGACCTGCTCCGCTTCTGCGTACATCTTGCCCGCTTCCCGAGCTGCGACGATCGAAGTAGCCGTGGGCGGGGTCGCGATGCTGATCCATTCCGAGGCCGCGAGGTCCCTGAGCTGCTGGGCGCGCTGGCGCGCCATCTTGGGGAGGAACGTGGCCGCCTGCTGCAGGTCGCGCGACTTCAGGGCGCCCTCCAGACGAAGCATGATCGTGTCGTAGTCCCAGGTGTGCAGCGCGTGGGCCTCGAAAATGTCGCCCGCGTAGACAGAGCGGTGGTCTCGATCGTACAATGTGTTGAGGCGGCGTCCTGCTCCGATGGGGGCCTTGCACTTGCGCGGGGCGTGGAGGAAGTCGATCCTGCGTGACCGTCCGTGCGCCCCGATGAAGGTGTCCCCGCTGACAAAGAAGGTGTCGTGGTCCGAGAGGAACCGTTGCCAAAGACGTCCAGAAAGGCCTTCCAGCTCCAGGAAGGGGCCCACGGCGCTGTCGACCTCGCTCCACAAGTCGGGCTCGAGCAGGGACGGGGGGCCGAGAAACGTCTCGTCCACGGAGTCGCCGAGCTGAGGTCCGCCCCGCTGATGGGCGCGCGTCGACTGCCCACAGACTCCAGCGTGGTGCGTGCCCACGAGATCATAGCCTGGGTCACCTGGCGGTATGAGTTGCGGCTGGAGCAGGACTCGGATGGCACGGAAAGGTGCCGAACCATGAGGAGCACGTCCGAGGAGCGGCACTGTCGCGCCGCAGCGGCCCGAGAGCGCCGCGGGCGGAGGGTAGATCCGACGTAGGTGTGCCTGCGGAAACCGCTGATGTAGGAAGCTGCTCCCCCCGCAACTCTTGTTGGTCCAGCCGAAGGAGAGCTCCCAGTGGTAGTCGTGCTGAAAGAGGCTGTGGCGGCCGACCAGTGTCGGGCGGCGGCTCGTCCCAGGGAAGAGGATCACGCCCATGTAGTGCTCGCAGATGATCTCCTGCGCGCGGGTGCTGCCCGTCAGGTAGAGAGGGTTGTACACGTAGAGCCTGGTGTGCTGAGCAGGTTGCGGCTCTCGCTCCTGAGTGCGTCCAGGGGCGCGGCAAGCGCCTGTCGACATGTAGGCGGCCGCCCGCGGCGAGAAGCCGACGGCCGCGAGCAAGAGGAGAGCCTCCATCATGGGCCTCTTGGGTCCCGCGGGCGCGTGGGCATCGCGCGCTGCTCCCCTGGCGGGCGATGAAACAGGGTGGGAGGGCCGCGTGTTCCTCGACCTTCAGCCGTGACGGCGGCTGGAGGTGGAGGAGGAGGAGGAGCGCGAGGAAGAGGAGGAGGAGGAGGAGGAGGAGGAGGAGGAGGAGGAGGAGGAGGAGGAGGAGGAGGAGGAGGAGGGAGGGCCGAGGACATGGGGAGGACAAGCGGCATGAACATGAACTTTCGGAGGTCCGCGCGGATCTCCCGGATCGGCGCTGGACCCCTGCCCTCGGCACACGGAGCGCACCAGGGACGGCGCCAGGGGCGCCGCCAAGGGGTGGGCCCCCCTGCGGATCTGTTTCTGCCATGTGCTTTTCTCTTCCGAGGCGCACCACAGGGAGGGGGGAAGCGAAGATAGAGGCGCACAGAAGGCAGGAGGCAATGCGGCGGGATGGCAGATGGAGCACACTCAAGACACTCAGACTCTGGAGCAGCTTGGGCTCGCGGAGGGGGCTCCTGGGGCCACTCTGCGGCCGCCCCTCTGGCGCTCCTCGTGCAACCGAATGCTCCCAGGGCCCAACGATGGATCGATAACGCCGAGTCTGTACGACACATCGGCTGCAGAATTGCCGTCGGTTGGAGGCCTATGTCCAGTCCAGAGCACAACAAGTAAAGACAGCTCAGGAAAATAGCGTCCCGGCTGGCGATTATCTTCCACACGTGCGGGTTACAGCGTTCATCATTTGCGCCATTGAGACACATCGCTCTCCTGAGCAGTCGTTCCTTATTCAGAGGGGAAAAGCAAGCGGCATGCACATGAACTTTCGTAGCTCCGCGCGGATCTCTCGGATCGGCGCTGGACCCCATGGCGCACTCCGCGCGCCAGGGAGGGGGGGCCGATGCAGATCTAGCAAATCCTCGCGGACTGCTAACAGTTTATGCTTCCGTCGTAAATAGTCTCTGCATCCAACGATTGCCATGGTAGTACGATCGGCAAGAACATGAGACCCTCCACCGGCCAAAACACGCCAAGCCATAAGATCACTCGAGGGTACCCCCCCGGATGCACAAGAGCATCCAACAAACACGAAGAGCATTAGGATACCCTCCCCGAACCGACCTCGATCTTATACCTCGGTCCGACCGTAGCTTGACTGCATGGGGAGGGGGGGGAGGGGGAAAGCTCCTCCCCCGTCCCCGTGCGCCGACTGGAGGCAGAGCTGGATAGGCGTCTCTTCATTCCGAGTTTCGACATTTGGCCGAAGGATGGGGGAGGCGGGGGGGGGTCTGGGTCTGGGCCGGTGCTCAGTCGATCTGCTTCCACCAGCCGCGCCAGCGGATTGGAGAGAAGGTGTCCTGACCAGTCAGCAAAACAGCCAGAATCTGGTCTATGGAGGGGGTGGGGAGGGGGGAGGCCAAGGGCCCACGCCGATGTGCGAATCAATAGATAAACAACAACGGCGACAAGGAAGATCCGCGCAACGACGTCTTTTTTCTCGAGCTGCCGCCCGCGGCCCGGCCGCCGGATAGAGAGCACGCCCGTGAGCACAGCCTGCTCAGACAACGGCTCCACGTGTGGTCTGAACAGACAGATTTCGGAGGCGAGCAAGGGGGCGAAAAGGAGAAGGGGCGGGCCTTTTCATGGGCTCGGAAACCCCCTGGCCTTCTGAGAAATTTTCTAAGCCTTCCACGGAGACGCAGAACACCTCTCAGAAGTCACGAGGATTTCTGAGAAGTCCCGCCGCCTTTTGAGAAGGCCTTTTCCTTCTCACTTCCCCCTCTCGTTCGCCGCCGAAAATTGGAGCTCAAAACAATTTCCCTGCCCAGCGCCGTCGGTCCGAAGTCGAGGGCGACGTCCCTAACCCCCATCCTGCTCCCCGTCTTTGACGCCCGTCCCTCGCCTCCTCCTCCTCCTCCTTCTCCCTCTTTCTTAGAAACAACTCCTCCGTGTAGCACCACCAAACGCGTCCTTAGGGCGGGCTGGGCGTTTCGCCTGATATTTCCTGACAACTTACTCTTCCGTAGCCTTTGATTTCCAACAGCCGCACATATGGATCATCCACCATTTTCATAATGTGGCACTTCCATGATTGGCAAGCGCATGTGCCGCAACCAAGTCCATCAACTTTACGTATGGAGGGGTGGTCGTTGTCAAAACGTGGCTCTCGCCCCAACGGCACGCACATTCGTTTCAAGCAGTTCCGCCAACCGTTTCACGGATGGATGGCTGGGTTTCCAGACTGATGATCTCGCCCTGGTGAAGCGCGTACTGTCTTCAAGCAGTGTACAATTGCTCGGATGAAGGCGGGTACGTTCTTGACATGTAGTTCTCGTATGTGAAGGGGCCCTGGGACACACAAATAAATACACACACACACACATAGAAATGTTCCCCATATTTTCACATATTTTCTGGGTTTTTGTTTTCCCGCCCAATTCCCATATTTTCCCATATTTTCCTTGGAATCGACGATTCATTGTGTCTGTGTTTTTTCCCCTCCTGAGTATGGGACTTCCTCAACACGTAAACGGGAGGGGGTATGGACCCTCCAAGACAAGCCATTTCAGACGCCCCCTCGTGAGAGAACCCTCGAAAACATTGTCCCCAGACCCCCCCAGGCCCTCCAAGATAGCCTGGAAGAGACCCCCCCCGAAATGAGACCCCCCTCCCTTTATTACGAAATCTGGAGTACGTTCTTGACATGTAGTTCTCCCTGGAATCCCAATTCCCGCCCCATTCCCATATTTTCCTGTCTTCCCGCCCAATTCCTATATTTTCCCATATTTTCCCTGGAATCGACGATTCATTGTGTCTGCGTGTTTCTTCCCCTCCTGAGTACGGCAGGTTCGTGTCGTGTCGACCCCAGCGTTGGTTTTTGACACCGCGGGGATCGTTCAACCTTGAACGATCGGCCGCTGCCGCAACGTCCGATCGTTCAACATCGATCGATTCTGGGTCGCCAGCGGCGTTCAACCTTGAACGCCCGCGCTGGGGTCGCCGCTGGTCGACACGACGCAAACCTACCGTACGGGACTCCCTCCACACGTGAACTGGTGCCACAGTGGCACGGACGGAGGGCGGGCTCTCTTTCTTCAAAAAGGGGGCTCTCGCCCGAGGTCGTGAGATCTTGCGACCAGAATGAAGCTCGTCCTCGCTCGTCCTCCTCGCCAAGGATTGCAAAAAAACCAAGGATTGCAATCCTTGTTTTTTTTGCAATCCTTCGTTTTTTTTGCAACCCTCCTCCTTCCCTTCGCGGCCGTCCTCCTTCTCCTCCTCCCGTCCTCCCTCCCCCTCCACTTCCTCGTCGTCCACTCCCTCCCCCGTCCCCCCTCGTCATCTGCTCTTCCTTCTCCTCCTCCTTCTCACCTTCCCGTCTCGTCCTCTTCGTCCCCCTTCTCGACCAAGGCGCCGCTGATGCAAGGGAACCAGAACAAAACGGCGACAGGAATCTGTCGCCGGGCGAGCTGGGCAATACCGACCCCAGGACGAAGCCTGTAAGCCTGGGCGCCGGACCCAGGGGACCTTCGCCACAGCCGGTGTCCGCCGAGGAGCATAGGCGGAGGTGCGGCGGGAGGAGGGGCGCGGGGGAAGGGAAGGGGGAGGGGCGGAGAGGAGGATGGGGTCAAGGAGGAACAGATGACGGTGGGGAGCAAGAGGGGGAGGAGAAGAAGGGCGAGGGGAGAGTGGGAAGGTGGCCTGGAGCTGGGATGCGCATGTCTTCGCCACCGTGCTCCTTGGCACACCGAGGCGTGCTGCTGCATGCAAATGAGAGACCTCCCTCGACTAGTGGAGTGCCGCGTGCACCCCCCCCTCACGAGGCCACGCTCCCTTGTAAGCAACAGTGGGACAGCGCTAGCATCAGGTCGGGCATGTCCCCCTACAGAGGATTTTGGACGAAAAAAATACCCCCACAAATCATCAAAAATGATGAAAAATAGTCCCCGTACTTTTTTTTTTGCCAATTTTTGAATATTCCCCCTGTAGAGGGTCAGGCCCGACTTACTGCTACCGGCGCCACGATCCCTCGCAGAACAAAACAAAATTGGGTCCGCGCTCCCGCGCTTCGAAGGCGGCCTGGGCAGGAACCACGGCCGTCAGGAAGGCCCGAAGTGCATCCAAGACGGCCCAAGATGGCTCCAAGGCAGCCCAACGGGACCTCAAGACGGCCCGGTCTGCTTCCAAGAGGGCCACAAGACGACTCCCAACCATGTCCGAAGAAGCCAAGTTACGGTTTCATGCGGTTTTCGCGTTCTATTGTTTTTCTTGGCATCCGTCAACTCCGAACGGCTCAAGAAGCCTCCAAGATGGCCTCGAGAAGCCCCCAAAGCGCCCAACATGAAACCATGACGACCCCAGAAACCTCCAAAACGGCCCCAAGACGGCCCAAGAAGGCCTCTGGACAGATCCAAGACGGCCTTCGAAGGCCCTTCGACGGCGCCAAGACGGCCCCATGACGGCACCACGACCCCCCGAAGACGGCCGAAGAGGGCCTCAAGGCGGCCCAGAATGGCCCCACCACGGCCCCAAGGGACCCCCAATACTGCCCCACAGGAGCCCCAGGCAGCCCCAAGACGCCCCAAATGAACTCCATGAGAGCTCTTTAAGAAACGAGGACGAGAAATGTCACATGTGACGGCCTCTCTCTCCTCGTCTTCCTGCCCCTCCTCTTCCTCCTCCTCATCGTCATCACCATCTTCCCTCAATGTGCTCATCGCAACTCTCCCAAACCTATAGAAACGAGGTGTCGTGTATGACGGCCTTCCGTGCCCCCTCGAACACTCGTCATCCAGAATGCTCGGCTGGCACGGTACCGGGAGTTGCCGCTAGCAACTGGGTCTTCATGGATGCGTGTATGAACACGTATACATACTTGTCAATGTATGCGTACACACATGTTTCTGTGTACGGTTGCCACTGTGAACCCAACGTCATGATAACGTATTGCAGTGCGGACCCTGGAGGTGTAAGCTATGTGGTGCAACCTATGCGGCGCAACACCTTGCGAAGACATCGCCAACTCTTCTGCTCGTGAACATACCACCCTCCCATCCTCTACTTGTTGGCAACACTCGTGCAGACCGTGAATGCAGTTGCCCATCGGAACTTGCTCGGGGATGTTAGGCTGCGCAGTGGCGCGCGGACCCTGGTTATGCAGA
>CAUYUJ010000153.1:0-7500 GCA_963575745.1 Prorocentrum cordatum
ACATACATACATACATACATACATACATACATACATACATACATACATACATACATACATACATACATACATACATACATAAATACATACATGCATGCATACATACATACATACATACATACACGCACGCACGCACGCACGCACACACACATACATACATACATACATACACACATACATACATACATACATACATACATACATGCATGCATGCATGCATGCATGCATGCATGCACATGCATACATACATGCATGCACGCATGCATACATACATACATACATACATACATACATACATACACAAATACATACATACACACACATACATACATACATACATACATTACATACATACATACTTACATACATACATACATACATACATACATGCATGCATGCATGCATACCTACACATATACATACATACATACATGCATACATACATACATACATACATACATGCACTTGCGGGGTCTCGCGCCAGAGACACAACAACCTCGCGCGCACTTATCTGGTCGATTGCCCAAGGATGTGCGCGCAAGGTGGAGCGACCCGCTCTTAAAAGTAAAGCAAAGCATCAAATTCACTGGGCTGACCGCAGGCGGACGTCACCTGCAAGCCAGCATTGCAGCCTGATGCGCCTTGGCGCGAACGGCACACATACTGAGGCGCCGACCAATTCCCTTTCTGAACATTCGAACGCCAACAATGAAACTCCGCCACCCTGTCGCAGGCACGTTGGGGCCATATGAGAGCGCTCGTTGGCTTTCGGGAAATGTTTCTGCTGTTCTCTGGGAGCGACGCCCCCCCGCCGCGCGCGTCCACAAAATCGCGCCCTCTGCGCTTTGCTCCACGGCTCCACGGCGCCCTGAGCCAGAGACCGCCTCAAAACGGCCGCAAGACTCCCCAAGCCCGTCCAAAGACGGCCCAGCGGACTCTGTTGGCCCTCTCTTGAAATCCCGTTGGGATTTCTTGGGACCCTCTTGGGCGGACTCCGGAACCTCTGGGGCCGTTTTTGGGGTCCTGTTGGGCCGTCCTCGAGCCCTAGGAAGGGGGGGGGAGGAGGGGCCAGGCGGAGCGAAACAAACGATTGTCTCCGCAGCAAGCAGATAGAATCCGAGGTTGGGAAAGAGATCGACGTGAACAAGAGACCCCCCGCCAAGAAGTCGTTTTCGGTTTCGTGTCGTGCGTGTGGGCGAGGCGAGGCTGCTTCGGCGGGCGAGGGGGATGATCCCGCCGTGCTCAGGCAAAACCGAACAAAATTCTGCTGCGCCCCCCGGTTGGCCAGTGGTTGCCCGGGGGTGTCCCGCGGTGTCCCGTGGTGTGACAGAATCCGAGGTTGGGAAAGAGATCGAAGTGAACAGGAGCCCCCCGCCAGGAAATCGTTTTCGGTTTCGTGTTCGTGTCGCGCGTGTGGGCGCGGCGAAGCTGCGTCGGAAGGCGAGAGGAAAGAACCATCTGTGCTTACGGCAAAACTGGGCCAAATTTTGCTGCGCCCCCCGGTTGGCCAACAGTGGACCGGGGGTGGCTGGCGGTGGCCTTGGGGTGTCCCGCGGTGTCCCGCGGTGTCTCGTCGTGTCTGGTGCTATGCGATGCTGTGCTGTGCTGTGCTATGCCATGCTGTACAATTCTACGCTATGTTATCAATGCGATGCTAAATTATGCGGTATGATGCGATGCGATACTATGCTGCGCAATGCGATGCTATGCTATGCTACGCCGTACTGTGCCATGCGATGCTATGCTATTATATGCGATGCGATGCGATGCGATGACATGCTATGCAATGCTATGTTGTGCTATGATACGCGATGCTCGTCTATGCTGTGCTATGCGATGCTATGCGATGCTATGTTGTAGCTCCAGTTGGTCCCCCTTCCTCCCCCACACCGCCACACACACAACCTCCTTATCACCCGAAGGGTGGTCGTACATGTAGGTATGCACTGGCAGGATCTCGCGGCCAGAGACGCAACCGCCTCGCGCACACTTGCCTGGAACAGGGAGGGATGGGGAGGAATGGGAACGATCTGGAGAAGCGGGGAGGGGTATGGGTGAGGTTGCCCCTTGTGGGCCTCTTGGACGTCTCAGAGGCGCTCCTGGGATCCCAGGCGCACTACGGAAGTCGTCTTGCGGGATCTGTGGACGTCTTGGGTGCGATCCTGGGAGCTTCTTGGGCCGTCTTGGAGGCCTTGTTGGGATGTCTTGCGGCGCTCTTGGGGTTCTCTGAGGCCGTCGTGGACGCTATTTACTTCTATACATATAGATATACATATATACATACATACATACATACATACATACATACATACATACATGCATACATGCATACATGCATACATGCATACATGCATACATACATACATACATACGTGCATGCATGCATGCATGCATGCATACATACATACATACATACATACATACACATACATACATACATACAGACAGACATACATACATACGACATACGTACGTACGTACGTACGTACATACATACATACATACATACATACATGCGTGCATGCAGGCATGCATACATACATACATACACACGTACATACATACATCCACACATACATACATACATACATGCATACATACATACATATACATACATACATACATACATGCATGCATGCATGCATGCATGCATGCATGCATACATACATACATACATACATACATACATACATACATACATACATACATACATGCATACGTACATATATACATACCTACATACATACATACATGCATGCATGCATGCATACATACATACGCACATAAACCTACGCACCCATATATATACATACATATACATACATATTGGAAGGCTTCTGGGCCGTGTATTGACATTGTTGGGCCTGTTCTGCCTCTTGGTACCCTCTTGGGAAGGCCTCTTGGAGACCGCTAGCCGCGTTTTGGAGGCCACTGAAGCCGTCTTGGGATCATCGTGGGCGTCTTGGAGCGATCTTTCGGCGTCTCGGGGCCCTCTGGGACCACTTGGGGGCCTCCTCGGCCTTCTTGGGGCCGTCTCGGAGCCCCTGGGGACGCCGCCAGGGGAGGGACACACGCATATACAAGGGAGGTTCCGGCCCGGGGCGCGGGGGCCCGGATCTCCCATATATGTATATTCTTCGAAAGCTCAGGAGGAAAAGGAAGAGGAGGAGGAGGAGGAGGAAGAGGAGGAGGAGAAGGAGAGGAAGGAGAGAAAGAGGAGGAGGAGGAGGAGGAGGAGGAGGAGGAGGAGGAGGAGGAGGAGGGAGGAGGGGCAGGAGGAGGAAGAGGACGAGAAGGAGGAGGAAGAACAGGAGGAGGAGGAGGAGAAGGAGGAGGAGAAGGCAAGTTTGGAAGGAGAAGGGGGGTGAGAAGGGGCGGGCCTTCTCAGAAGGCTCGGAAGTCCCCCGGACTTCTGAGAAGTTTTCTAAGCCTTCCCCGAAGACACAAAAAACTTCTCAGAAGCCGCAAGGACTTCTGAGAAGTCCCACCGCCTTCTGCGAAGCCCCTCTCCTTCTCACTTCCCCCCCTCGCTCGCCGCCGAAAGACGGCTCAAGAGACCCCCAGGACGGCCCAATAGGGCCCCTAAGACAGGCCCAAGGAGCGAGCCGAGACGGGGGAGCCCGAACGCAAGTGACCCCCGTTTGGAGTTCCGACGCCGCTTCACGACGGCGCCCGGGCCTCACAGCAGAGCTCTTGCATGCCCCTCCGAGACACACTGGGTGTTGCTAGAAGCGCCCCTGGCCCAGGGTGCCCCCGGCTTTTCGCTCCGTCTTGGAGTCCCTGGGGCCCTCTGGGCCTCGTGATGGGGGGCCCTGGAGGCCGCCTGGGCCACCCTGAGAAGCCTGGGGGTACCTTGGGCCAGGGGTACTTCTAGCAACACCCGAAGAGAGGGGGCCGGCGGCAGGGGAAGACTTCCTTCCAGATGCTTACAAGTACGAGGAGCCGAACAAGAGGGATCGAGCTGCGCATGCACAGTAGTCTAGGCTGGTGGTGACGTGACCTGACTTGCCAGATGTTCGTCTCGGACCCCAAAAGGGCAACAGCCTCACGGGGAAGCTGGGCCGCTTAGGACCTCTTCCACCACGGAGAGCTCCATGCCCCGCCACTTCTTCACTCGGCGACCCGCCGAGCCGATCCCAGTCTCGGCCACCTGGCTCGTAGTCCAAAACCTGTTTGAGTTTCCGCTCTAGCCATGGCTTTAGCCGAGATAGAGGAGAGGAGAAGGAGGAGGAGGAGGAGGAGGAGGAGGAGAAGAAGAAGGAGGAGGAGGAGGAGGAGGAGGAGGAGGAGAAGCGGGACGCCGACGACGGCGACGACGACGACCCCGCAAAAAGCAGCTTTCGATCGGGCGCGCGGGCGCCCCCACGTGCGTGTGGCCAGCGGCCAGCAGCGAAAAAAAAAAGGCCCTGACTCTCATTCGGCACATTTTTGGGGGGTGGACAGAACCCCTAGGGCTCCCAACTTCGCGCTTCGCGCTGCGCGAAGCGCGAAGCGCGAATAACTTCGCGCTCTCGCGCCGCCCCCCCAAAGGGAGAAAAGGAGGACGAGGAGGAGGGGGAGAAGGAGCGAGGACCGCGAAGCGCGAAGCGCGAATACTTCGCGCCCTCAGTGGAGCCCTTGTTTTTGGGGGTGGACAGAACCCCCACAGTGACACATCGATTAGTGAATTGTACCGTTTTCGGTTCTTCTCGAGAGGGCGCCGTGGCCGTTTATGTTTCCATGCTGGCGCACCGACAGGTTTGTCCCTCAGGTCGTTTCACGATATACACAACTAGATGTGTGTATATATACTTTAATAACTATGAACCACTCGCGGCGCGCTTCGCGCGCGCTTAGGTTCTAGCCGTGGCCACGGAACAGCTCCGAACACGGTATGACCAGGCACAGGTCCAAGTATGTGGCGTTAGCCCAGAAAACCGACCTCCTCCCCGTCCTCCTCCTCCCCCTCTGCCTCCTCCTGCCTCTCCGCCCCCTCCTCCCCCTCCCCCTCCTTCCCTCCCCCCTCCCCCTCCTCCTCCTCCTCCTCCACCTCCTCCTCCTCCTCTTCCTTGTCCTCCTCCCCCTCCTCCTCCTCCTCCTCCCCCTCCTCCTCCTTCTCCTCCCCCTCCTTCTCCTTCCCCTCCTCCCCCCGTCCTTTTCCTTCCCCTCCTCCCCCTCCCCCCCTCCTCCTCCCCCTCTTTCCTCCCCCCCCCCTCTCCCCTTCCGCATCCTCCGACTCGTCGTCGTCCTCCTCCTTCTCCTCCTCCGCCTCCTCCTCCTCGTCCTCCTCGTCCTCCTGTTCCTCCTCCTCCTCCCTCCTCTCCACTCCCGTCCTCCTCCATATTATCCCCCCCCTCCTCCCCCTCTCCTCCTTTTCCCCCTCCTCTACCTCCTCCTCCTCCTCCTCCTCCTCCTCCTCCTCCTCCTCCTCCTCCTCCTCCTCCTCCTCCTCTTCCTTGTCCTCCTCCTCCTCATCTTCATCATCCTCCTTCTCCTACTCATCCTCATCATCATCCTCCCTCCCCCTCATATCCCTCCTCCTCCCGCCTCCCTCCTCCTCCTCCTCCTCCTCCTCCTTTTCCTCTTCCTCCCTCTCTTCTTCCTCCTCCTCTTCCTCCATCTCCGCCTGCTCCTCGTCCTCCTCCTCCTCCTCCTCCTCCTCCTCCTCCTCCTTATCCCTCTTCCTCATCCCCCTCCTCCACCTCGCAAAACACTCGACGCCGGGATGTGTTCACAACGTGGGCCCAGCATATCCGGACGACTTCCCGGGGCCGCCTGTTCATCCCGCCTTGTGTCTTACGGTCCAGGGGCCCGCAAGGGCCCCCTGGAGGCTGGAACTTGTGCAAAAGCTTCCCGTCGTGTTTTTTCGTCCCGACGCGAGGTGGGAGCAAAGAAAAGCGACACCACCACCACCACCAGGGCGAGGAGCCAGGGGATGCCCCCTGGTGGTGTGGCCACACCTCCCCGCTCGAGACATCCCCACCCTCCAGCTTGAAGGGGCATCGCGGACCTTCTCGATGAAGGTGGCTCCCCTGGTGGTGGTGGTGGTGGTGGTGGTGGTGGTGGTGGTGGTGGAGGTGGTGGTGGTGGTGGTGGTGGTGGTGGTGGTGGTGGTGGTGGTGGTGGTGGTGGTGGTGGTGTCGCTTCTCCTTCCCCGAGCGAGAGGGACTGGGTCCTGCACTCTGCTCCGGGCCTCAACGGCCTCCGGACGGGAGGCGCCCGCCCTCGAGGGCGGCGCGGCTGGCCCGACGCGACGCCGACGGCGTTCCCTCGGGGCCTCTCCTGCTTTTCATTTTGGGGGAGCCGGTTTCGGAACCAGGGGCCGTCGAGAAACAGGAACCGGGGCAAAAAACTACTCCAAGAAGATGCGAATGCGGCCCCGGTCGGGCCGGGGCGGGGGGAACGCAGCCCCGGGAGGGAGGGAGGGTGGGAGGAAGGAGCAGCAGGAGAAGGAGGGAGCAGGAGGAAGCGAGTCAGAAGGCGGGATCGTGTGCATCCTGAAGGACGCGTCATGAACCTGTGAATTTCCCACCTAATATTTGTACTACCACGGTCAGGGGAGAAGCAGATCCCACGGGGAATGCAATGGCATCGGGGTAGAGCAAGGCAAGACCGATCTCTGGGAGCTGGTGGTAAGCCACGATGACTTCCGAACCCTCAACAAGCTTCCTAAAACCACTCCATCTTCTCCTCGTCGTCGTCGTCCTCCTCTTCCTCCTCCTCTTCCTCCTCCTCCTCCTCCTCCTCCTCATCGCCGGGGCCCGCGATGGTGGAAAATAGCCTCCACAAGGCACGGCGCCCACCCGGGGCCGAAGACTGACGATGAACCAAGGGAACATGGGATCCAGCAGCGTCTCCCGCGAGACCAGCACAGGGGGAGAGACCACCAGCATGGCCCATGGCATCTGTTTGTCGCGCACCCGTGACATGCATCTTGGGAGCCCTTCGGGGGCTTCTGGCGGCGTCTGGGGGGCCTCCGGGGCGCTTCTTGGAGTCTCCTGGGAGCTTTCTGGGGCCGAAGGCTCGAACAGTCCGTTCGGATTCCCTGTCTGGGTCCCTTCTTAGAGCCGTCTTGGGGCTATCTTGGACCGTCTTGGAGGCCTCTTGGGCTGCTTGGGTCCCTCGTGGGCTGTCTTGGGGCCGTCTTGGGAGCCTCTTGGGCCGTCTTTGGGCGATCTCGGGAATCTCTTTGGCTATCTTGGAGCGCCAGGAAGCCGCAAAGGTGAGAACCACAAAACAACCTCCCACCAAACCCTTGAAAAACAACAATTGTTAGCCTCTTGTGGCCCTCTTGAAAAAGCCTCTTGGAGGCCTTTGGGGGTGTCTTGGAAGCCTCTTGGGCCGTGTAGGGACTATCTTGACTGTATTGGACCGATCTTGTGGCGTCTCGGAGCCCTCATGGACATCTTGGGTGCTTCCTGAGGCCGTCTTGGAGGCCTTCTGGAGGCCTCCTGGGCCGTCTGGAGGCCCCTTGGAGGCGCCAGGGCGGGGGTATTGAAAAAGGAGGGCCCAAGGGGTTTG
>CAUYUJ010000153.1:12500-57500 GCA_963575745.1 Prorocentrum cordatum
ATTCCTCTCCGAGCGCATTGAGTGCGACGCTCCAACGTCGGCTTTCCCGCGCCAGGGGCCCCGCCCGACTGTTGAAACGCTGGGGGGGCCCAACCATAGTTTTGGGCGAACGCGATCTCGCCTTCCAGCTGGCGCGCCCCCGCTGCGGTGCGGAACGCGCTGGGCGCAGTCAGACACCTGGCCAGACTTGGAGGCTGCTTGCCCGTTACCCGCTGCATGTCAGATATCGCGATATCGCTGCCCTCCTTTGTCATTGAATTGCCGAGCAGCTTCTGGGCCGAATGCGCTTCGCCCCATGCGTGAAACGCCAGCCGCGAGAACGTGCCCGTTGCAGCCAGGGGTGCGTATTGATCCGCCCCATCGCTGCACCATGCCCGCATCTCCTCTCGCACATGCTCGTGCAGCTCCACGCCCGCCCCCCCCCCTGCCGCCTGGCCCGCGCGACGCGCGCGTTCCTCCAGCATGGGGGCCTTGCCGTCGCAATCCACGGCCCGCGGGAACTCCCGCGCCCCGCTCGCCCGGTCCACGATCCAGGTCCCTTCAGGGCCCAGCTGTTCCAGCCAGCCTGCCCTGAGACCGTCGCTCGGGAGAAAGTCCAGGGTCTTTGGAATAGACCGCAGCGCGGTGCCGATCTCGGCCCGGCACGCGCGGTCGAGACCGTCCGCGCCAACCGAAAACCACACTCTCTTTGAGAATCCTCTGGGTTCTGAGTTTTTCGCATTGAGCCATTACGGACACCACCTGGCGGCGCTCTTGCGAAGACTCCAAAGCTCCGCGGTAGCCCCCGAGCCGAGGAACGCGCCCCGCCGCGCATCGAAACTTCTGATGGAACTGGACGTCTCCAAGAGTGCGCGGGCGGCGGCCACTGCGCGGCAACCAGGGCGCGGGTCGGCAGCTGTTGCGGTTTGGGACGGCTGTGGCTGTTGCGCAGCTGTTGCAGCTGATATCCAAGAAGCTGTCGCGGCTGCTGCGGCTTGGAACGCCTGCACGGGGGGGCCCTAGTGCGCGCCTCCCAATCGAACCCGCTCTTGCCGCGCCGCTTCTGCTGCCTGGCACCCCTCGCTCTGCGCGTAGTGCACGAGGTTCTCGCGACGTCGGAAACTCCCGCCACCCTGGCCAATGGTGGATTTGCAACGAGAGCACGTGAACGCCGAGCACAACAAGCATACTGCAAATTGACCACCTGCGCAGCCCATGCAAGTTTCAGGCTTCAGGGTTACTGGGCTCGTCGCAGACAGGGTGGCGCTCCAAGACATCTTGTTGCTGGAGCAGCTGCCCTCTGCGGAGCCGCGGCTGGAGCTGCTGCTGGAACCGCTGCTGGAGACATGTTTGCAACCGTCGGCCTCGGCAACTCCAGCGGCGTCGGCAACTCCGTCGGCGTAGTCGGCGTCGGCGTCGTCGGCGTCGGACACTACTACGTCGGCTTCGGCGCCCGAGCTGTTGCAACCAGGGCTCGAAGGGGCCGCAGGACTCGAGGGGGCCTCAGGGCTCGAGGGGGCCGCGCGGCTCGAAGAAGTCGCGGGGCTCGAGGAGGCCGCGCGGCTCGAGGGGGCCGCGCGGCTCGATGAAACCGCGCGGCTCGAGGGGGCCGCAAGTCTCGAGGAGGCCGCGGGGCTCGATGGGGCCGCGCGGCTCGAAGGGGCCGCACGGCTCGAGGAAGCCGCGCGGCTCGAGGGGGCCGCGCGGTTTGAGGAGGCCGCAGGGCTGAAGTGGGCCGCGCGGCTCGAAAAGGGGCGCAGGGGACGACGACATTGCCTGGCTTGAGCCATGTCGTACGGAAGATGATGGTGGCGGTGACGGTGACGGTGACGGTGACGGTGACGGTGATGGTGATTGTGATGGTGATGGTGATGGTGATGATGATGATGATGATGATGATGATGATGATGATGATGATGATGATGATGATGATGATGATGGTGATGGTGCTGGTGGTGATGGAGATGATATGTGTTCTCTCTCTGAAATAGGATGGTCACCATCATCACCATCGACAACAGCATCACCAGGAAAACCAGACTGGTTTTCCTGGAGATCCCGAGGATGTCTCAAGCGAAACGGGCCTGAGCACTTCGCGAACAGCTTCTAGGAACCCTGAGTTGTGATCAGCCGAATCGGGCCAACGCACCTCAAGTCGGGGCATCTTGGAGCCTGGGGTTCCAAGGATATCTCAGTCGCGAGCACCTCGCGAAACGCATCTTGGAACCCAACGGTGTGAGGACGTGTTGGAAGAAATGTTCCAGAACACCTCACGTCAGGGCATCTCGGAGCTTGAACGTGACTGGATCCCCATCAACACTCGGCTGGCACGCGCCAGAGGCGGCTTTGGACTCCGTTCGCTTGGTTCCCCAGACAACTGTGCTGACTGGGATTCTGTTCAGATGTGCCGCGCTGTGCTGCGACTTATGGGCGACGATACCTTCGCCTACACTGCTACCTTCGCCGCAGACTTTCGCACGAGACATCCTCGCGACTCTGAGCTCAGAGATGCTCCGACCTGAGGTGGTCTGGCCAATTTCGCCTGAGACATCCTCTCAACTCTGGGCTCGGCAACTCCATGACCTGAGGTGGTGTTGCTCGTTTCGCGTGAGACATCCTCCCACCTTTGGGTTCCGAGATGCCGTGACCTGAGTGGTCCAGCCCTTTTCTCCAAAGGCATTTTCGCCACTCTGAGCTCAGAGATGCCCTGACCTGAGGTGGTCCAGCCAATTTCGCCTGAGACATCCTCGCAGCGCTGAGCCCAACGATGCTGCGCGCGAGGTTGTCGGGCCAATGTCGCCTGAAACATCCTCGAAATTCTGGGTTTCGAGATGCTGCGCGCAGGGTGGTCTGGCCCGTTTCGCCAGAGACGTCTTTGCAACACTGCGCTCGAAGATGCTCTGATCTGACATGGTCCAGCCCGCCTCGCCTCAGACAATCTTACAACTCTGGGCTGAGAGATGCCGTGACCTGAGATGGTCCGGCCCTTTTCGCCTGGGACATATTCGATGGGGCTCCGAAGTGTCCGGACTTAAAGTGATCCAGCCAATTTTGCCTGCGACATCCTCGCCGCTCGGAGCTCACGGATGCCGCGCAAGAGGTTGCCCAGCCAATTGCGCCTGAGACATCCTCGCAACACCAGGGCTCGAAGATGCTGCACGGGAAGTGGTCCGACCAAGTTCGCCCGAGACATCCTCGCGCCTCCTGGGACATCCTCGCGACTCTGGGCTTGGAGACCTGCAATGGTCCAGCCTGTTTTGCCTGCGGCCTTCCTCGCAACTCTGATATCCGAGGTGCCGCGTGCGAGGTGGTCTGACCGACTGCGCCAGGGGCATCTTCCCGACTCTGACCTCCGAAATGCCGTTTCACCTGACACATCTGCGAAACTCTGGCCTCCCAGTTGTCGCGCTGGGGGTGCTTCCTCGTCGCCATCGTCGTCGTCGTCGGCGTCGTCATTGACATCGTACCCGTCGTCGTCGTCTCCGTTGTCGTCGTCGTCGTCGTCGTCTTCTTCGTCGTCGTCATCACCACCGCTGTCCTCGTCGTCGCCGCCGCCGCCGAAGCCGCCGCTGTCGCCGCCGTCGTCGCCATTGTCTTGGGCATGGTTGTCGTCGGTGTCGTCGTTGCCGGCGCCGCCAAGGCCGCCGGCGCTGTCGTCATCGTTGTCGTCGTTGACATCATCGCGGCACGCGCCGCTTTCACCCTGGTGGTCGTGACAGCCGTCGCCGCCACCGTTTCGGATGATGGCGTCGTCGTCGTTGCGTGGTCCTTCTCCTCATTTTCTGCCTCGTCCCCGCCCTCCTCGTTGCCTTCTCATTATCTTGCCCCTGCCTTTCCCCCCCGTCGCCGGACCCCACATAAGGTTCACAAAAAATCCACATAGGAAATCGGCGTCGTCCACGTCGCCGCCGCAGCGGTGGTGATCGTCGTCGCTGTCGTCGTCGTCGCATCGCCATCGTGGTCGCCGCCGCCGCCGCTGCCGTCGTCGCCGTCGTTGCGGTCGCCCCCGCACACGTCGTCCGCGCCACCGTCGCCGTCGACGCTGTCGCGGCGTCATCTTACTCGTCGCTGTCGCCGCGTTCGTCGTACCGTAGTCGGCATCGCCTTCACCGTCGCCGCTGCCACGGGGCGCTTCGTCGTCGCCGCCGTCGTCAACGCCGACGCCGCCAAGGACTCTACCAAGGGAGTTCTACAATGGCGCAGCGACAAAACCAGGGAATGCCCTTCAATGCTCTGCCTGCTCCTTGCGCGCGCTCGCCGCCCTCTTGGCGCCGCGGGAGCGCGTCGGCTGCCCCGCAGCGCGTGCGCTGGCTGCCCCCCAGCGGGAACATCATTTCGAATCCACTTGCCAACCACTCACCAGAACTGCTCGTCACAACCGTTCGTCAGGTCACAGGGGGGATGCGCAGATTCCTTCGACGCCTATAAACAAAAAGAAGCACAAGGAAAACAACGAAGAGCTCTGAGTTACAAGGATGTCTCGGGCGAGTCGAAGATCACCATAGGTCAGGACATACATGGGCCCAGAGTTGCGACGATGTCTAAGGCGAAAAATGCCCCAAGCCAAGAGTTGCGAGGATGTCTCAGGCGAAACTGACAGGACCACCAGTTTCGTGGCATCTCGGGGCTCACAGATGCCGCAAGAAAGAGTGTCCGACCTCTTTCGCATGAGAGGTCCTCGCAATTCTGAGCTCCCAGATGCCGTGACCTGAGGTCCAGCCCGTCTCGCCTAAAACTCCCTCGTAACTCTGGGATCCTATGCCGTGACCTGAAATGGTCCAACCCCTTTCGCCTGAGACATCCTCGCAACTCTGAACTCCCAGATGCCGCGCGAACGTTGGTCCGGCCCGTTCGCCGGACGCATCCTCGCAACTCGAAGCTCTCAGATGCCGTCACCTGATTTGGTCCGGCCCGTTTCGCCTGAAACATCCTTGCAAGTCTGGCTGTTGCTGGCGCTCTGGCGAGAGTGCCATCCCAGAAACGGGTGTGGCCGGCGCGCAGGCGACAGCACCATTCCTTCGACAGAACTGTTGCCAGCGCTCAGGCGACAGCGCACCACTCCCGATCAGGGATGTGGCCAGCGCTCAAGCGAGAGCAACATTCCGACACAGGAGCATGGCTGGACTTCCAGGTGTAGGCCGCGCTGGCTGTCTTCCTCCTTCTCCTGCTGCTCCTCCTTCTAGTCCTTCTCCCCCTAGCTCTTCCCAAACCTCCCCAGTCTTACCCCGTACTCCTCCTCCTCCTCCTCCTCCGCCTCCTCCTCCTCCTCCTCCCCTTCTTTTGCCTCCTTGTCAACTCTGCCCGCTTCTCCTGGGCCCTCCCCCCCCTCCCTTCCTCCTCCTTCTCCTTCTACCATTCCTTTGCCTCCTTGTCTCCTCTGCCTGCTTCCCCTCCTTCTCCTCCTCCTCCCCCTCCTGCTCCTCCTGCTCCTCCTCCTCCTCCTCCTCCTCCTCCTCCTTCTCCTTCTCCTCGAAAGAGCGTGGACTCGGCTTGGGAACTGCGCGTGGCAGCCAAACTCTGAAAGTATGGGGGGGGGGAGGGGGAAGGAACGGCGGGACGGAAGGGGAGAGACGGAAGGAGTGGAGGACACGGAGGGGAGAGAGGAGCTTTTTTCCTTCCAGTCGCGCGGGCGCGGGTCAAATTACTCGCGTCCAAAACCGCCCGTCGACGCGACAAACGCCAGCCAATTCGGCCGTGATGCGCAGAAGAGTGCATTAGAATATTGCTTGCGCAGAGCAGGTACGGAGGTAGAGGTTTGGATGTTTGGAGGAATGGTGGTATGGATAAGAAGAGAGTAAGGAGGAGTGGAAGCATAAAACTCTGAACGCATGTAGGTGCATGCAGCTATGGGCGCGCGCGGGCATGGATGAAGGGCCGCATGGATGCGTGGAGTCTGAGAGTGTGGGACTATGGATATGTGGATGTATGGTGTTACATGGTCAAGGACATCTGGAGGCATGGAACTATATATACACACAGAAATAAACATATCTGATGTAACCATATTATAACCATCGCGCGCTTCGCGAGCGCTCAAGTTCTAGCTAGGCCCGACAGGCTATCGCATGGAATATCACTTGTTGAATCGCCTTGTGCATCTAACGACCTTGTTGGAGTCCCTGCGCAAGCCTCGGAAGCGTATAGAAGGGGAAATGCGGAAACAACATAATCATACATTTCCTTTAGGTGTTCGATGATTTGGGACCCTCGAAGGCTTCCTGGGATATTTGTTCGATGGTGACGGGGGCCTTAATGATGGTCTGATGTGCAAAAATAAACGGTGGGTCAATTTAAATTGGCCTGGCGAAGGACCCAACCAGATGCAGTTGTGAGCACCGCTGTTGTAGCCATCGTCTTCGGTGGAGCCCCCTTGTAGGGCCACGAAGCGTTGTACTGTGTGGGGGAGTCGCATGCGGACTACGCCACTGGAACATTTGGTGGAGCCCCCTTGTAGGGCCACGAAGCGCTGTACTGTGTGGGGGAGACGCATGCGGACTGCACAATTGTGACCTTCGGTGGAGCTCCCTATGGGGCCACGAAGCGCTGCACTGGTGGGGGAGACGCATGCGGGCTGCGCCTCTGGGACCTTCGTCGGAACTCCCTGTGGGGCCACGACGCGCTGTACTCGGTGGGTGAGACGCATGCGGGCTGCGCAATTGAGACCTTCGGTGGAGCTCTCTATGGGGCCGCGAAGCGCTGTACTGGGTGTGGCGGACGCATGCGGGCACCCCCACTGGGGCATTTGGTGGAGGTCCATAAAACCCTCTCGGGCCGTCCTGTGCGCCTCTGGCGCCGTCTTGGGGCCCTCTTGGGCCGTTTTGGGGCCGTTTTCAAAGCCTCTGGGGCTGTCTTGCAACGGAAAATATGACCTCTGGGGCCGTTGTGGAGCGTCGGAAAATTTAAAAGGCGAGAACATGGAAATCCTTCAAAACCTTTGGATAAGCAACAAGTTGTGCCTCCCGGGGCTCATTTGGAGGCATCTTGGAAGTTTCTGGGGGCGTCTTGGAGGCCTCTTGGATAGTCAAGGGCTAATTCTGGCCGCCTTGGCCGTCTTGGCCGCCATTGGTCGTTCCCGCGGTCTGGAAGCGCCATGTTTGGCGATCCGCAGGCCGTATCCGGGCGATCTTACGGCGCCCCCGGCGCCCCAGCAGAACCCCCGGAACACCCCAGTCCCCCAATGGGGACACAGGTCACGGACGGAAAACCGTAGGTTTTCGCTCGAAGAGGTTCCCAGGAGGGCTCTAGGGTCAAGCAAAAGGCACCAAGAGGCCCCCAGGAGGCCCAGAAGACGCTCCAAGACAAATTCAAAGAAACGTCCCAAAAATGTCTAAACGCACTGCAAACTCGCTCTGCGGATGAAGCCGGGAGGCGCGGTACCGGCCAGATGTCAGGGGATATGTAGGACCCCCGAGTAGGAGTTCCACTTTGATGAAACACAATTTTTGTAATTCCCACTCCTTTTTCCCAAATCCTCGATCTTTGAGGGCTGGAAGCGGGAAAACGTGAGAAGGCGAAAAACATATGAAAAACCATTGGAAATCAACGATGTTACCCTCTTTGGGCTCTCTCGGGACGGCTCTCGCAGCTCTCTTGGGTTGTTCTTGGAGCCTCGTCGGGGTCTGTTTGGGGCCTCTCCAGGATCGGGGGTGTGCTGGGGGCCTCTGGGGGGTCCCGGAGGCCTCGGAGGTCTCTGGAAGCCTCCTGCTCCCGCTCTTGGGCCCATCTTGGACCTGTTCTGGGGTGGTCTGGGGCTGTGCTGGCGCCTCTTCGGGAGTGTTGGAGCCTTCTTGGCCCGTCTTGGGGCCGTCCTGAAGGTATCTTGGGTGGTCTTGGGGCGGTCTTGTGAAGCTCTTCGGCGCTCTTGGACCGTTGAAGCTCGAAAACGCGAGAAGTCAAAAACATTGAAAAGACAATTGAACATATACGACTTTGGCCTCTTCGGGCCGTACCGTGATACCTATCAGACTTCTTGGGGTCTCTTGGATGCCACCTGGGAGCCTCGAGAGACGTCGGAAGGCTGACTTGGGCTGCTCGGGAGCGTCTTGGGCCATCCTTTCGCATTCTGGGGGCTCCTGGGGGGTGTCTTGGGCCCTCCTGGAGCGCTGTGGAGGCTGCCCGGAAAGGCTGGGGGAGCGGTGTCGGGAGCGTCCCCGAGATGTGGCCATATCTTTTCAGCGCGTTCCGGGAGCATCTTCCCGGAACGCGCTCGTGGCAAGGCACCCACGTCCGAGGACGTTGGCATGGGAAACCGCAGCGCGTGATTATTCCAGCGCGTTCCGGCGAAGACCGTCCGGAACGCGCTTGGGCAAGCGCTGGGTTTGGGGAACCGTTCAGGCAGTTTGGGATGATCGGGGCAAGAGGCGGAAGCCATCCTCATAAGACATGCAGTCTGCCTGGAGCCGTCTTGCAGAAAACACAAGAAAATGAGACCCTGCAGTCGTTCCTGGAGCCGTCTTGGAGCCCTCTTGGGCTGCCCTGGAGCCTGTTGGAGCCCTCTGCGGAATGGTCTTGGAGCCCGCGCCGAGGATCTGGAAAATGTCCGGGACCATCGCGGCGGCCTCCGAGGCCCGGGACGCCGAAACCCAATAAAAACATAGGGGAAATGAGCCCCGGTACTCCCAGGGAGTGTCGGGCAGCTGTTTTCGGGCCCCTGGGCTAGAAACATCGCGCGCGCTTCGCGCGCGCTCAGGTTCTAGCCCAGGCCGGGGGGGCGCTGGACGATCTTGGACAACGCTATCAAGCACAGGCGCGCGACGGCATCTGAGGAGCTTCTGGGGTGTTCCGCATGCTTCGTCAGCTGGCTGTTGGAGGCACCTCTTGGGTGCTTCTTGGGGGGGCGTCTGAAGGTCCCTTGGGGACATCGGTTCTGCAATCTGAAGCCGTCAGTGGCCGTCTTGGCTGCGTGGAGGCCCGACTTGAGGCCACCTGCGGCCAGATTGAAACAATCCAGAAGCCTCCCGGGGGCCTGCTGGAAGCAGTTTCGGCGCATCGAGGGCTCTCTTGGGCTATTTTAAAACCTCTTGGACGTCTCCTAGGGGCCTTTTAGGCCCTCGGGAAGCTTTTGGGGTCCTCGTCGGACCACTTGGGGGCCTCTTGCGGCCTCCTGTGGGCCTTTTGGGGGAACGCTCTGCTGTTGGGTCGCGTTCCCCTTCTTGGGCCTCTCTTGGGGCTCTTGGGGCCCTCTCGGGCCGTCTTGGGCGCCTCAAGCACCGTCTTGGGGCCCTCGCGGGCAGTCTTGGGGGTCTCTTGGAGACCTCTTCCTCTATGTTGGAGCGGTATTGGAAGCCTCTTGGGCCGTCTTGGAGCATCGGGATGCCAAGAGGCAGAAAAAAAAACATGAAAACCCGTCAAAGCCCAATCTTAACACGATGAGTTGTGCCTCTTGGGGCCATCTTGGGAGATTTCTTGGAACCTCGTCGGCCCTCTTAGGAATTTCTTGGGGGCCTCTTGGATCCGATTGGGGGCCTCTTGGGACTTCCCGAGAACCTCACGGGGTAGAAAGCTCGGATTCTCGGTTCGTGTTTCCCTTCTTGGGCCTCTCTAGGAGCCGTCTTGGGGCCCTCTCGGGTCGTCTTGGGCGCCTCAGGCACCGCCTTGGGGCCCTCGTGGGCCGCCCAGGGCCCTCTTGGAAGCCTCTTCGGCTATCTTGGAGCTGTCTTGGAGGCCTCTTCCTTCTCCTCGTCCCCCTCCTCCTCCTCCCACTCCAACTCTCTCTCCTCCTGATCTTCCTCCTCCTCCTGCAGCGTGTTCTGGAAGGCTCTCGCCGGAACATGCTGTGCACAAGTGCTGTCACTGCCCCCGCCACCGTGCCCTGGGAGGTGGGTCAGAGGCCTCATGGGTGTTAGTTTGGATCTCGTGGTTGGCCTGTCGGGGACGTCGTGAAGGCAGTTTCGCAGCTTCTCGGTAGCCGTTTTGGGACCGTTGTGGGGCCTCCTCGGGCTGTTTTGTGGCCTCTTTAGGCCTCGTTTGGGCCTCCTGGGTGCCTCTTGGGGGCCTCCTGGGGCCTCTTGGGGGCTCCTTGGGGCCTCCTGGGGCACTCTTCAAGCCGGAGGGTCGAATTTTGGAGTCGTGGTCCCCCTCTTGGGCGCATCTTGGGGTCGTCTTGGGGCTCTGTGGGGCTGTCTTGGGCGACTCTGGGGCCGTCCTGGGGCCCTCTTGGACCGTCTTGGGGCGCTCTTGGGGGCCTATTGAGCCGTCGTGGAACGTCGGACAGCCGAAAAAACTGGAAGGTCAAAATCGTTCGAAAACCTTCGTAAAATTGACGATCTCGGCCTCTTGAAGCGCTCTGGAGAGGCGTCTTGAAGCGTCGTGGAGTGCCTTGGGGGGCCTCTCGGGCCGTCTTGGGCCTTTCTTGGGCGTCCTGGAGCGGTCTTTCGGCGACTCGGGGCCCGCTTGGGCCGTCTTGGGAGCCTTTGGAGGCCCTTCTGGATTTTTTTGGACCTCCCCGGCCGCCCCGTCCTCCCATGGGGGGTCGGAGGCGGCGGCCTCCGAGGCTCAGGACGCCCGAAAATTGACAAAAACCGCCGTCGTGTTTTTTCCAAGACGTCGGAGGTCCAGGTCGTGCTTCCCGCCTCCCCAGACCTCCGACGTCGTACTTTTTGCGACCTCGGGCCCAGGAATCGATTGGGAAAACGCACATGGCAAGGCAAGAAATGATGGACCCATCATTTCGTACCTGTGCCTTGATCAATGGGACGGGCTTCGCACCGCCGCACATCACAAGACACGCTCGAGCGGATCCAGCCGTGGCGACGTCGGGGACTGCAGAAGGTCGCAAGGACACGGAATCTGAAAGGAAGAGAGAGAAAGATAGAGAGAAAGAGAGGCAGAGAGAGACAGACAGACAGAGAGCGAAGGAAAGAGAGAGAGAGAGAGAGAGAGATGGAGAGAGAGAGAGAGAGAGAAAAAAAAAAAAACAGAGAGAGAGAGAGAGGCAGAGAGAGGCAATGGAGAGGAGGCGAGCTTGAGTCAACGAAAGTCGCAGGGAAGGGGGCAGGGGGAAGAAGGCCAGAGAGCGCTGAAAGATACAAATACTGAAACCCTCTTGGGATTTTTTGGGGGGCCTCGTCCGGCCGCTCGCTGGGAGTTTGACGTAGCTTCTCAGGAGCCTCTGAACCTGTCGGGGGCCTCTTGGAAACAGGTTCGAAGCATTTTGGGGGCCGACATTCCCCCCGCCAGGGCTAATGTACATCGTTTCTGGATGCTTCTGGCCGGAATACGAAAGGAGTTTCTGTAGTTAGAGTCTCTGGGGGAAGTCGCGGGGAAGCTTTTGTTGTCTTTTGTGTTGCGTCGCCAGGAGGTCTGGGCTCCCTCCTCCTCGTGTTCCTACCTCCTCTCTGGACGTCCGATGTCGTGATGCTTTCTGTGCGCGGCCCCTGGACCTCTCGACGACTTCCTGGGGATGTTTTTTTTTTCATCCTGAGTCGTTTTCTGACGGTCCCGGGACCCTGCGAGGGGCCCCGGAGGCCGAAAATTTACAAAAACCGCCGTCGTGATTTTTCCAAGACGTCGGAGGTCCAGGTCGTTCGTCCCGCCTCCCCAGACCTCCGACGTCGTATTTTTTGCGACCTCGGGCCCAGGAATCGATTGGGAAAACGCACATGGGAAGGCAAGAAATGATGGACCCATCATTTCGTACCTGTGCCTTGATCAGTGGGACGGGCTTCGCACCGCCGCACATCACACGACACGCTCGAGCGGATCCAGCCGTGGCGACGTCGGGGACTGCAGAAGGTCGCAAGGACACGGAATCTGAAAGGAAGAAAGAGAAAGAGAGAGAAAGAGAGGGAGAGAGAGAGAGACAGACAGACAGAGAGCGAAGGAGAGAGAGAGAGAGTGAGATGGAGAGAGAGAGAGAGAAGAAGACAGAGAGAGAGAGAGGCAGAGAGAGGAAATGGAGAGGAGGCGAGCTTGAGTCAACGAAAGTCGCAGGGAAGGGGGCAGGGGGAAGAAGGCCAGAGAGCGCTGAAGGATACAAATACTGGAACCCTCTTGGGATTTTTTGGGGGGCCTCGTCCAGCCGCTCGCTGGGAGTTTGACGTAGCTTCTTGGGAGCCTCTGAACCTGTCGGGGGCCTCCTGGAAGCAGGTTCGAAGCATTGTGGGGGCCGATTTGGGGCTTCTCGGGGCCTCCTTTGGGCCTCTTGGGGGTCTCCCGGGGCCTCTTGAGGGGCCTCCTGGGGGCCTCCTGGCGGCCTCTTGGGGCGGAAGGCTCGAGCTTGCGGTTCGTGGTCCCCTCTGGGCCCCCTCTTGGGCCCGTCTTGGGGCCCTCTTGGGCCATCTTGGGCGCCTCTTGGGCCGTCTTGGGGCCCTCTTGGGCTGTCCTGGGGCCCTCTGGGAAGCTTCTTGGGCCGTCTTGGGGCGGGCTTGGGCGCCTCTTGGGCCGTCCTGTAACGTCGGAAAGCCCAAAAGACAACTTGGTTGAAAATGTACGTTTTACGAAGGGAATGGGCCAATTTTTGCGTCTAGGGGCCCTCTTGGGGCGCATGTTGGAGGCTTCTTGGGGCCTCTTGGGGGCGTCCTTGGACGTCTGGAGGCCATCTTCAGCATCTCGGAGCCCTCTTGGAGGCCTCTTGGAAGTTTCTTGGGCCGTCTTGGGCGCTTCTTGGGCCGTCTTGTCTGACTGGGGAGGCCTCCGGCACGCCCCGACGAGCCTCCGGCCCCCCCGGGGTGCACATTTGCGGTCGGGGTCCCGGCCCCGGGCCCCCGGACCCGGTGCGCCGATATATGTATATATACAAAAAAAAACCTGACTTCTTGCTGAGGAAGGTTTTAGGAATCCTTTTGTAGAGTGAGGCTCTCAATTGGAATCCTTTTGCGGGGGCTCTCAATAGTAAATAATTTCTACGGGCTTCCAATTGGAATCCTTTCGTATAAGCTCTCAATAGGAATCCTTGTGTAGAGACTCTCAGTAGGAATCCTTTTGTCCAGGCTTTCAATAGGAATCCTTTTTGTAGAGGCTCCTAATAGGAATCCTTTTGTCGAGACTGTCAACAGGAATATTTTTTCACAGGCTCTCAATAGGAATCCATTTGCATGGGGTTTCAATAGGAATGCTATCGTATTGGATTTCAAAAGGGAGCTCTTTGTGTAAAGGCTCTTACTAGGAATCATGTTGTAGAGGCTTCCAGTAAGAATCGCTTTGTAGAGGCTCTCAATAGGGCTCCTTTTGTAGAAGCTCTCAATTAGAATCCTTTCGTCGAGGCTCTCGATCGGAATATTTGTCCGTATTAGCTTTCAATAAGAATCCTTGTTGTAGAGCTCTCAATAGGCATCCGTTTTGTAGATAATCTCAACAGGAATCCTTTGGCACAGGCCCTGCATAGGAAACCATTTGTGATACGTTTCAACAAGAATCCCTTTTGCATTCGCTTTCAATAGGAATCCTTTTTGTAGAGGCTCTCAAAAGGAATCCTTGTATACAAGGCTGTCAATGCGAAACATTTCGTCGAGGCTCTCAATAGGAATCCTTTCGCAGTGGCTCTCCAATAGGAACCCTTTTGTGGAGGCTCTCAATAGGAATCCTTTGGCACAAGCTCTCAATAGGAATCCTTTTGTATTGGGTTTCAATCGGGATCCGTTTGTATTGTCTTTCCATCGGAATATTTCTGTAATGGCTCTCAACCAGAATCCTTTTGTAGAGGCATTCAATAGGAATGCTAGCGCAAGCGCTCTCAATAGAAATCCTATGTTGCACAGGCTCTCAATAGGAATCCTTCTGTTTTGGCTTCCAATAAGATTCCTTGTGTAGAAGCTCTCAATAGGAATCCTTTTTTGTGGAGGCTCTCAATACGAATTCTTTTTATAAAGGATCTCAATAGGAATCCTAGCGTAAACGCTCTCAGTTGGAAGGTTCCAGGAATCCTGGATTCTTCCTGAGGAAGGTTTTAGGAAGGTTTCGTTCGAAGGTTCCAGGAACCCTGGATTCTTCCTGAAAAAGGTTCTAGAAAGGTTTTTGTTGGAAGGTTCCAGGAATCCTGGATTCTTCGCGGGGGGAGCTCAGGAAGGTTTTTTTGAAGGTTCCACGAATCCTGGATTCTTCCTGAGGAAGGTTCTAGGAAGGTTTTGTTGGAAGGTCCCAGGAATCCTGATTTTTTCTTGAGGAAGGTTCTAGGAAGGTTTTTTGGAAGGTTCCAGGAATCCTGGATTCTTCCCGAACAAGGTTTTAGGAAGGTTGTTTTGGAAGGTTCCAGGAATCACGGATTCTTCCTGAAAAAGGTTCTAGAAAGGTTTTTGTTGGAAGGTTCCAGGAATCCTGGATTCTTCCCGAGGACGGTTTTACGAAGGTTTTTTTGTTTGGAAGGTTCCAGGAATCCTGGATTCTTCCTGAACAAGGTTTTAGGAAGGTTTGTTTTGAAGGTTCCAGGAATCCTGCATTCTTCCTGAGGAAGGTTTTAGGAAGGTTTGTTGTAAGGTTTCAGGAATCACGGATTCTTCCAGAGGAAGGTTTTAGGATGGTTTTTTGAGGTTCAAGGAGTCCTGAATTCTTCCTGAGGAGGGTTCAAAAAAATGTTTGGTTCGAGGAATCCTGGGTTTTTCCTGAGGAAGGTTTCAAGAAGTTGTTTTTGAAATTTCCTCGAATCCTGGATTCTTCCGGATGAAGGTTTTAGCAAGGTTTTAGGCGGGCGGGCGGGCGGGCGGGCGGCGGGCGCCAGGCGCGTACGATTCCCCCCCCCCATGATCCACCCCAGGCACCCTCGCCAGGATTTTGACATCCCCTCCGGCCCGAGACCACCCCCGGACGAACATGTCATTGGGGCATAAAGTGCTCCAAAACGGGCCAAGTGGACCCCAAGAAGCCCAAGAGACGGTTCCGGAAGACCCCGAAGCGCCGAATGATCCTTCCAAGCCTGCCGCGCCGCGGCGGAACGCCATCTTCGCCCTCGCTCCCCGCCTCCGCATCCCCCTCCCCGTTTTCACCCTCCTCCTCCTTGTCGTCGCCCTCATCGCCATGCGCCCCCCACCCCTCCCCCGCCCCTTCTATCAACCCCAATGACGAAAATCGCGCCAGGGCTCACTTGTTGGAGTAAAGTGTGCCAGCCAGAAGAGGAGAGGCAAACTCAAAAGCAAAGAGATATGGGATGCACGCGCGGAGTTTGCGGGGACTTTGCCCCGATCACCGTCCTGGGAGTCATTGGACTCCGGATGCGGCAGCTAACTGTGCGGTGCAGTCCGTGTAGCGAAGGCTACGTGAAGCATTCTGCGCGCTGCAAGTGATGCAGTGCAGACTGTATGGTAGAAGCTGTGTGGTCAACCACAGTGGTGCAAACAGCGTGGTAGAATCGATGTTTGTGTGCGTGATTCATGTGTGTGTGTGTGTGTGTGTTTTTTCCCCTCCTGCTTCACTGCCGTCCGCGAGAGGGGGGGGCGGGAACTTCGGCAGGTCCCCAAGAAGACAGGTAAGAGCGGTGGGCACCCAGAGTTACTGCAGCACCAGGGACAGGGTCTCGATCGAATGGCACGCACGGCGCACGGAAGCGCTCCGCGTTCTTCCCGCACCGCACGACCGAGAGCGGGAGCTGCGCGGCGCCGAGCTGCAAAACTCGCTCGAGGAGGCCAGAAGCGCATACTGTCCGAAGTCGATGTGGACATCAGGCGTCACACAGCCGAGGGCCAACGATCCGAATGACTTTGTGAATCAAGGCGAGATTTCATTCCACAGCGGAAGCGCGTGTCAGTGACTTGCGCGTCGCTGATGACAGAGTGAGGGCGGAGCGATCGGCAGGGAAGCCAACCATGCCGCAAAAGCAGGGCCAGAGCGGCACTGTATGCCGCCAGGGCGACCAAACCACGGCGGCAAGCCTCCGCGGCAGCTACATCAAACGGAAGATGGGCATGACATCCCCATCAATCAGAAGAGTCGGATCCCTTCCCCGAGCAGTCCACCGCCCCAGCCCCATCCGTTAGAGAAGCGGCAGCAGTGGCGGCGTCGCCCTGCCTCGGCACGGCAGGCACAGGCTCTAGGAGTTCACCAAAAGTGGGGTGCTTCCCGCGCTCGGCATTCAACAGCTTCTAAACCTACGCCGCACGGTCTGCACGTGCCTTAGCAGCACCTTTACATAACTTCTTCAGGCCACGACGATGCCCAGTGGGCAGTATCAGGAAACACGTACAAGACAGGCAAATAATGGTTCGGCCGTGCCGAGCTGGCCCGTGATTCAACTCACGAAAGACTTCAAGCCCATCTGTGCCCTGGCCATTGTCTCCCTATGGAGGCAGAGGAACGAGAGGACCCAGGTCCACAGGAGGAGCAGAGGGGGTCCCGAGGGCCCAGGAGCTCTTCGACCAGGGCAAGGGCAGCAGAGGCAGCTTGGGACGATTCGGACCTCGAACCAAGGTTCTCAGCAAAGAACAATTTTACCAGTGGCTCTCTTTGGCGGTGCTCGCGACCACTTGTTCGCGCCCGCTGGCCAAACAAATGCCGCCAAACGAAGAAAGTCCAGGGACGGCTCGATAGGAACCCCTGACCTTCCCGCTCCCCCTGTATCTTCATCGTCGCCCCCCCCCCCCCCCCCCCCCCCCCCCCACCCCCCCCCCCCCCACCCCCCCCCCCCCCCCCCCCCCCTCCCCCCCCCCCCCCCCCCCCCCCCCCCCCCCCCCCCCCCCCCCCCCCCCCCCCCCCCTCCCCCCCCCCCCCCCCCCCTCCCCCCCCCCCCCCCCCCCCCCCCCCCCCCCCCCCCCCCCCCCCCCCCCCCCCCCCCCCCCCCCCCCCCCCCCCCCCCCCCCCCCCCCCCCCCCCCCCCCCCCCCCCCCCCCCCCCCCCCCCCCCCCCCCAGCCTTCTCCTGGTCCTACTGAGAGCCGCTTCGCTCAAAGATGACTGTCTCATGCATCCAGTGCACGGCCGCCAGCGAAGCCTCGCAACCATCGCAAACAGAATCTGAACTTCCGCCTGCTAAAATCCGCCGACCCTGTCGGTGTGTGTGAGGGGCTTCTCCGTTCGACTCGTCGTCTCCGTCCTCTCCGTTCTCCCCCTCCCAGGGCTCTCCTCCTCAAGCGCGCTATCCAAAACGAAATTAAACGACGTCGTAGTGGAGTCGAAGGGAAGCCCCTTCCCTTTGATCCCCCGCAGGGGGGGGGGAAGGGGGAGGGGGGAGGGGGGGGGGACCCGGGGCAGATACGACGCCCGCCGGGGCGCACTTTCCTCAAGCGGGCACGCACGGGATGCACTTCCTCCTCCTCCTGGTCCTCCTCCTCCTCCTCCTCCTCCTCCTCCTCCTGCTCCTCTCCTCCTTTTCCCCTTCCTCCTCCTCCTCTTTTTTTTCTTATTCTTCTTCTTCTTCTTCTTCTTCTTCTTCTTCTTCTTCTTCTTCTTATTCTTATTCTTCTTATTATTATTATTCTTCTTCTTCGTCTTCTTATTATTATTATTATTATTCTTCTTCTTAGTATTATTATGTTTATTCATCCTCTTCGTCACCTTATTATTATTCTTCTTATTCTTATTATTATCATTTTTATTATTATTAACATTATTATTATTATTCGTCTTCTTCTTCGTATGTTTCTTCTTATTCGTCTTCTTATTATTATTATTATTCTGCTTATTCTTCTTCTTCTTCTTCTCCTTCTTCTTATTATTATTATTACTATTATTATTACTATTTTCCTTGTTATTATTCTTCTTCTTCTTGTTCTTCTTCTTCTTATGGTTATTCTTCTTATTCTGCTTCGTTTTCTTCTTCCTCCTCCTCCTCCTCCTCCTCATCCTCCTCCTCCTCCTCCTCCTCCTCTCCTTCCTCCCTCCCTTCCTTCCCTCCTCCCTTTCCCCCTCCTCCTTCTCCTCCCACCTCCTCCTCCCCCTCCCCTCCCTCCTCCTCCTCCTCCACATCATCATCATCATCATCAGCATTTCATCATTCTCATTCATCCCTACTCCTCCTACTCTCCTCCCTCCTCCATATCATCATCATCATCATCATCATCACCATCATCATCATCATCATCACATCAACATTCATTTCATCATCATATCATCATCATCTCAAATGCAATCATCATATCAGCATCATCATCATCATCATATCATCATCATCATCATCATATCATCATCATCATCATTTCATCATTCATTCATCATCATCATAATATCAATCATCATCATCATCATCATCCCCCTCCTCCTCCTCCCTCCTCCTCCTCCTCCTTCCTCCTCCTCCTCCTCCTCCTCCTCCTCCTCCCGCAGAGGCGTCCTGGGAGCGGGCCCCGAGTCAAAATACCCCCCCCCCCCTTAGGGCGCATTTTCCTCGAGCGGGCACGCCCGAGACGCATTTTTCCTCTTCCGGGAGCACGTCCCAAGTCAGAATATCACACTCCCGGGGCGCACTTTCTTCGAGCGGTCACACAAAGGATGCACTTCCTCTTCCTCCTCCTCCTCCTCCACCTCCTCCTGCTCCTCCTCCTTCTCGTCCTCCTCCTCCTCCTCCTGCTCCTCCTCCCTCCTCTCCTTCCTCCTCCTCCTCCTTCTCCTCATCCTCATCCTCCCTCATCCTCCCCCTCCTCCCCCTCCTCCTCCTCCTCCTCCTCCCCCTCCTCCCTCCTCCGTTAAGTGAGATACGCGTGCACTCAACGGAGAGGGGGTGGGGGGAGGAGAGGAAGGAGACAGGGACGAGGGGAGGAAATTTGACTCATGGCAGCGTGGCGACGCGCGCCTCCGCCCGGGCGTGGACCCTGACGGCCCACGCCCGGCGCGTGCGCGTGGGCCCTGACGGCCCACGCGCTCGCGCTCTGGCACGCCTGCGGCCGCGCGGCCCAGGCGTCAGGGAGCAAAGCGGGGTGGGTGGGCACCCGCGCGTCGGCCTGAGCCGAACGTTACGGACCCAAAATGGCGACCTGAGCCCCCCCCCCCCACTTAACCTGCAGTCTACAAACCTATCAGACTATACAAGTTAAGTGAGATACGCGTGCACTCAACGGAGAGGGGGGAGGAGGAGGAGAGGAAGGAGACAGGGACGAGGGGAGGATATTTGACTCACGGCAGCGTGGCGACGCGCACCTCCGCCCGGGCGTGGACCCTGACGGCCCACGCCCGGCGCGTGCGCGTGGGCCCTGACGGCCCACGCGCTCGCGCTCTGGCACGCCTGCGGCCGCACAGCCACGAGAAAGAAAGAGCGCAGCAGCGCGCGCGGGAACGCCCAGCCAGAGGCACGAGGGCGGAACCCGAGGCCCGGCGAGCCTCGCGCGCGCGGCCACTAGCCTGCACCCTTGAGGCCTTCCGCGCCCCGCGCGCCCAGAGCGCGGGCGCGGCGCGTGCGCGAAGCGCGTAAAGTAAAGAAAGAGAGAACGAAGCGGCGCGATGACGCGCCGGGCGCAGAGCGCAAGTGGGGCCCCGCCCGCGCGGGGCGCAGGAAGAAGGGGGCCGAGTGGCAACGCGACGTGCGTGCCACGCCCAAAACTCAACCTCTCACTCACGGGCCTGGCACCGCGTGGCGGTCCGCCACACAGCGGTCCGCTGCCTGCCGCCCGCAGCCGCGGCACCGCGGGCGCTGGCCTGTGGGGTGGGTGCCACGCCTAAATGGCTGGCGTGTCCCCCTGGCGGCCACGGCCCTCGTCGCCGCTGCGGTTCCCGTCGCGACCGCTGCGGCTGCGGGGGCTGCCTCCATCGCCGCCCCTCTCGCGGCGGCCTGCGCTGCCCGAGGCGCGGCTGCCCGCACCGCCCCTGGCGCGCTCGCTCGGGGCGCGGCTGCCCTGGTCGCCCTTGGGGTAGCCGCCCTTGCCGCCCTTGTTGCCCTTGCCGCGGCCCTTGGCGCCCTTGGCAGTCGTGCCGGCGCGCCTGCCCTTGCACTCGGCGCCCTTGCCGCTCTTATCGCCCGAGCCCTTGCCGCGCCAGGCTGGGGCCCCCCCCCCGCCGGCGGCGGCCTCGGCTGCGGCAGCCGCAGCGCGCCTCCTCTTCTTCTCCTGCTCGTACCAGCCGCCTCGGGGAGCGCGAAGCTGCCCGGCGCGCTTCCCGGTCTTACGCCGCGTGCGGCCGGGGGGGGCATCGCCGCGGCGCGCCCACGCTGGGCCCCTCGCCAGGCTCACGCTGGGCGACCTCTCGCGCTTGGGCCAGCTGAGGTCGCCCGGCGGGCGGCCCCCTCGGCGCCCGCGCTCGCCGCCCCCGCGCTGGGGAGCCCCCCGCGGCCGGAGCTGGGGCCCGGCGCCTCCCGCTCGGCGTGGTCGCTCTGCCGGGCCTTCTCCACCAGCGTCTTGGGCTTGCGTGGCCGACGCGGCAGGCCTCGCAGTAGCTCACGTCGCACCCCTCGCAGTGCCACCGCAGGGCTCCGCTGTTAGCTCCGCCCGCGGGGCGCAGCTACAGCCCCACCCGTCGCCCGGGTCGAAGGAGCTCCAGCGCATCCTACGGGCGCACGTCGGGCAGGCAGGCGGCTGGGCGGTCGGGCCGCCCCCCCCGTCGCTGCCTGGGTCCGGGCCATGCGGCCGGCTCGCCCGCTCCGCGACCACCGTGCATGGGTCCGTCTTGTAGAACCTGCACCCCGACCGCATGCATTCCCGCGCGCGCTGCATCCGCGCGGCGCTGGAACTCCACGAGCACGCAGGGCTCCCTCTTGTGGCGGTGGTCGCACAGGAAGGCGATGTGCTTGACGACTCCGAAGGGGCCACCACCTGCCTGACCACCTCGGCGCCGACCTCGTGCGGCACCCGCTCGATGCGGATGATGGCCTCGCCCTCGTCGTGCTGGTTACTGGGCTGCTGCTGGGCGCTCGGGCGCTGCTCCTCCTTGCGCCCGCGGCGGCTCCTCGAGCGCGGCCGGCGCTGGGGCGGACTGCCCCGCGAGCCTGGGGCCGCCGGCTCCTCCACCTCCGTCTTCGCGTCGATGGCCCTCGGTGGAGCGCCCCCGCTCTTAGGCTTCAGGACGGCCTCCTTCTTCACGACGACGGCCCTCGGTGGAGCGCCCCCAGTCTTGGGCTTCAGGGCGGCCTCCTCTGCGCGCGTCCGATCGCGCGGGCGCGAGCGCGGGCGCGCCTCGCGCTCGCGGTCGCGGCGCGGGGTGCGCGAGGGGGTCCGGAGGACCCGCTCGCGCCTGCGAACCTCCTCGGCGAGGCGCCTCTGCTCCGGGGAGCGTGGGGTGCGAGGGCGCTCCGCCGGGGCGCCCTTGCTCCGGCGCCGCGCTGCAGCCTGGATGGCCGCTCGCGCCAACGCAGCGGCCACGTCGTCCTCGCCCGTGTCGACCACGGGTGCCGGCGCAGGGCCCGCGTCGCCCCTGCTCGAGGCGTCCTCCACGTCGGTGAGCCCGCCGACCGCCTCCGCGTCGACCGTGCGCATCATGTCGAGCAGCCCCTTGTTGTTCTTGCAGTGCTCGCGGAGCCCCGGCATGGGCTGCCCCTGGAACTGAGCCAGGGCGAGCGCCAGCTTGGCCGCCTGGCGCTGGACCTTGACGTTCGGCCCCGAGCCCACTCCCCAGGCGCCGTGCTTGCCGTCGACGAGCACCAGCAGGGCGTGGTCCTCGCTCGCCCCCGCGACCAGGCAGGCCGCTGCGATGCAAGGGGCGGCCTCGTGGTCGCGGTTGACCACCTCGACGATGTCCTCGCTGTCCAGCTCGTCCACCACCGTGTACAGGATGTTGCGGGCGGCACTCCGGAGCTCGTCCGACAGCGCGGGCCCCGAGACGACGAGGCCGAGCGGGTTCACCGCCATGATGCTGTAGTCGTGGCGCCGCGCCTGGCTGTGGTCAGGAGCCACTAAGCCCACCAGGGACCCCATGAGCCCGAGCGGGCGCGGGCGCGCTTCTGGCGCGCGGGGCGGATGCGCGGCCAGCTCGCGGGGCCGGGGCGCGCGCGCTGCTGGCGCGCCTCGCCCTGGAGTCGGAGACGGCTGCGGATGAGAGGACCAGGGGGAGGTGGGCGTGCCTGGGGCAGTCGAGGGCGGAGGCGACGGGGGGTTCGAGGACGAGAGGTCCACCGGGATGCCCCCGCAGCGCGAAGCCCCCGCCCCGAACCGATCACCTGGAAGACCAGCTTGCTGCATCCCACTACGCCCGCTAGCTCCCCGCCCCGGCTCGTGTCTCACTTGCTCCTCATCCTCCTCCCCCATTTTTGCCCCCGCTCTCGCCGACGGGCGTGTCCGCGGAGGTCGCCCGGGCGCCCAGGCCAGGCGCTCCGAGGGCCTCAGGTCGCTCCCGAAAAGGGCCTGACCGCCTCCGACCGGACGGTCGGGGCGGGTACCAGCCAACTCGCCATCACCTCCGTGGGCGTCCGGTGCCAATAGGGCGCGCCCCTCCGCCATGCCTCGGGCGAACGGTGCCTGGCGCCGGTGGTCCTCCCAGAGGTATCCGTGGAAGGCGCCCGTGGACCACCTCCCAAACCTCTTGACCGCCTCTAGATCGCGACAGGCGTGGTATAACGCCGTCGCGCCTCCGATGCGCAGGGAGTGGGGCCCCATCTGGCCCGCGTCCACGCCACAGGCTGCGGCCGCGAGCTGGAGGAGCCCCTGCACCTGCCCCCGCATAATCGGGTGGCCATCGGGCCTACGGAACAGGGGGAGCTCCGCCTCGGTCCCTTGACCGAACCGGCCCGGCAGCTCCCTCTGGAGCCCGGCCAGCGCGCCCACGACGCACAAGTCCACCACCGAACGGAAATGGCTGCGCACGCAGCCCGCGTTAAACTGGTCCGTCTTGGACGAGGTGATCGTCAGCACTACCTCGTCGCAGTCGCCGAGCCAAGCGCTGGGGGTACCCCCGCGCAGGCCCTGCACGCCCTGCCCACGCACCGCCCGCCCCATGCTCCAGGAGCGGTCCTCTTGGACCAAGTACTCCGACGCACGGAGCATGAAGAAGTACCCGGTCATGAGCGCCGCCCATAGCACGGTCGCCTCTCGGCGGGTGGCCGTCCCATGGGCGAACAAATATTCGCGGAGCCACCGCAACATGCGGGGGGTGGCTTGCAGCTTCCGCATTGCCCTTCCGCCCCAGCGGCGGAGTCCCTCGATCGTGGTCCAGAGCCGCCACCGGTCCGAGGTCACGTCGCCGAAACCCGCCAGGGTGTGGGCGTAGCGACTGGCGAACAGGCGCTGGCGGATGGTCGTGGCCCGCCTCTTCATCACCTTGTATACAGGTACACGACATATCGGATGAGGTCGTCCTCGTCCGCGAGGCGCCCCGCGTCTCCCCCTGGAGGTGCGGGCTGCGCCCTCGGAGCCTCCGCCAGAGTACCCAATTGCGCCACCCGGCGCTGTAGTTGGCGCGCGTCCCCTCGGCGAGCTTAGCCAGCATCGCCTCGGTGGCGGTCGCGTCTAGCTTGCGGGGGTCGGCAAGCTCACCTCGGACCCCCTTCGGGGCGCCTCCACCGGCGCAACGCCACGCCGCGGGCTTCACCAACGCCGGGGCAGGGGCACTCCGGGCGCGCCGGCGCGCCTTGCGCGGTGGGCGCGTCCCGCCTCCTGCTTCATCCTTGGCTCTCGGCCTGGGCGTCCCCGAGTCCTCCAGGGCTGGGCGCCCTGTCCTCGCTCCCCGGGCGCCCTGTCCTCCCCCGCCGGGGTGGCCCGAGCGGTGGCAGGAGGGTCGAGCTGATCCGCCAGTTGAGCGGCGTCGTCCGTCGCCTTCCCCGCCTCCAGCGCGACCCTGAATGGCCCGCTTGGGCGGTCGGGGATCTGAAGCCAGGCCCTCAGCCACAACTTTACCATCTCGTCGTTCGCAGGTCGGTCGTAGTCGGGCCCGACGCCGGCGCGCGCCCCGGGCGCCTCGTCTGCGCTCGCCACCTCTACGGCCTGCCTCAGCATCCGCTCCGCCCACTGAATCACCCAACGCGCCGTGCGGCGCGGCAGGGCGCGGGCGGCCAGTCGCATGCGCTCCGCGATCGGCATGCCTCCCAGGCCCAGGGCATCCCACAGCTCCGCCGCGCCCCCCTGCGCGCACCAGATTTCCTTCGGGTGCAGGGCCCGCGCGGTCCAGCCCGCCTCCGGCCCCTCAAGGACCAAGGTATTCGCATAGCCCTTCAACGGGTCGGGCTTCGCCCGAGCCGTGTGGCAAGGCCCGCGCGGGTCATGGACCACCGCGCGCTGGGCCCGCCCACCCCCCGTCGGCTGCCATGTGCCGCGCGGCCAGGGCATCATGCGATCCCCATTCGTCGAGATCCGGGGGTCCACGGGCAGTGTTCCCTCGCTAAGGTTCAGGCGGAGCTCGTCCAGCGTCGGCCGGCCCGCCTCTCTCCAGAGCTGGCAGAGGCCGCGCGGCTCCAAGCAGGGCTGGCCCAGGGGGGGGTGGGACCCGGAACCCGGGCCCGCTCCCCACATCCCCAAACCTGGACCGCCCGCGCGCGCGCCGTGACATCGCCTAAGTGCGTGCATAGGAGACGCGTCTCGGGGGACAGGGCCACATAGCCAAGGCGCCGCAAGCGAGCACCCAGCCGCGCTGCAGCGTACTTGACAGGGATGTCGAGTAGCACGCCCAGCGGCCGGACTGCAGTCAGCAGGCGCTCGAGGCCAGCTGCCTCGCGTCCGCCGGGGTCCTCCGACAGTGACGCGCACGCCCAGCGAACTGGCGGGGCCCCCGCGGAATCCTTGTGCTGGTGGCCGCCGTCCGGCTCCCATCGGTCACCGGCGTCCCAGGGTGTCAGCTGTGCCGACCCGCCGAGGCTCTCCCAGGCCTCCCCGAAGGGGGGCCACGCGGTTCCTACCTCCACCAGCCGCGCCCCGTCGACCTGCAAGGGCGCGTAGCGTGGCAGGGCCTCCCGGGCCCCCTTGACTTGGAGCGCGGCCGCGCGCCGGGGGCCGTCGCCCCCCGGCATCCGCAGCTCGCGCTGGGCGGCCTCCTGCACCAGCTCGCCCCACGGGGCTGCCGGTGAGAGCTCGGGCCAGCCCGCCTCTGCCATCCGCTGGCGTACCTCCGCCACCGTGGCTCGAGTCACGAAGTCGGCCAACTCGTTGTGGCAAGTTCGCAAGTAGAGTCCGCCCACAACCCGGAACTTGCACCGTAGCTCCAGCATGGCCAGGACGCGGAGCAGGCGGCGTGCCACCGCGTTCCGTGCACGGCGGCGTCGCAGCCAGCGACTGACATTACTGTTGTCCGTGACGCACGGCAGGAGAAGCTGGAACCAATCCGGCCCTTTCTCCGCCGCGAGGGCTATCAGGCAGAGGAGCTCGACCACCGCGATGATCTCCCCCTCTCCCTGCCATGTGACCCCAGGGGCGGAGCGGAGCGTCTCCAGGTAGGGAGGCGCCTCCGCCACGATATATTCGCGCGAGGTCCAATCCAGTGCGCCGATCCGGTCCAGGGCGGCGTCGCCTCCCAGCCAGCGTAGCCTCCCGAGCGCCCCTGGGAGGGCGAGGGCCTCGCGAAGGCCTAGCAGACCTTCGAATGAGGTCTCGAAGTTACCTTCGACAGGCATCTCGAAGCAGGCGCGCAGCCAGTCCAAGGTCAGATGCCAATCATCCCACGCAGCCTCCACCTGCTCAGGGTCGCCCGGCGGCTGGACGCAAGCCTGGCCTGGGTCCCCCGACAGCATCCGATGAAAAGCTGGGAGCTCCAGGCTCAACGCGGGTGCTGCGCAAGTGCAGAACTGGCCAAGCCCACTTAGCTCCCTCGCGGTTCGCAGCCGAACCATGCGGCAGCCGAAGCCCAGCTCCGGCTCGGCCAAGAGGAAGCGCATCTTCGTGGCCTTGGGCCCCGGGGGCCCCACCCGCTCGCGCTCGAAGTCCATGCTGAGCCCCCAGATGATCTGAGTAGTAGGATGCTCCCCCTCGGCATCCCGTTTGCTGACGTTCACCGCCTCGGGCCCGAATACCTCCCGGATGGAGGCGTCCAGTGCGTCGCAGGCCATCCACGGCTGGACCCCGACGTCGGGCTCCACCGCCACCGGGTCGCCCACAGGCCACTCCGAGTGGAAGTGGGCAGCATCGTGCCAGTGCGGCTCGCCAGGCCGATAACTCTCGTGGAGCTCGCGGGCCGCCAGGGCGAGCATCATGTAGTTGCCCGGGGCGCTGGTCCACCCGAACACCATGGCTACCTAAAGGATCGGCGTGGTTAATAAGTGTTACCGTGAGTTATAACCATGGTATAACTATGTTATAAGTCTGTTATAAGTAAGTATAATCTGATATAACTAGATTTTGAACTTACTAACTTCGCTAACTTGGTCCCTCTATTTAAGCATAGTTCCGCGGAATTAGAAAAGTTAGCTAGCTAACTTTGAACATATGTTGGAAAAAAACGATGACGTGTAGGCTGGTTTCCCTGGTGTTTAGGCTTTTGTTTTCAATGTTGCTATTCGTTTTTTCGGCATGGCGTTGCTAGAATGTTGCCTGACTCCCCCCATGCGAGTGCGATCGGTGCAATTCATTCGCGAATTTCGAAGGGTGCTATTGCAAGATTGCAATGTTCATTTGCATATATATATATATATATATATATATATGCATGCACCGTATAGGCCTTTGGCTCAACAGAGGTGGTTTCCGCGCGAGGCGTCATGACCTCCAAGCGTGAACTGAACATACAGAATGTCGCTGGGGAGATGCATGCAATCAAGGCTGCGCATGAGCAGCCAGACGCCCCCGTTGTTTCGTTGTTCGAAGAGGTATGCGCCATAGCGCAGCGGCCTGGCATCGATTGCATCAGGATGGAGAGGATGCATAGCAAATACATGTTCGTTGGCATGGAAAACAGGTATGGGGATGGGGTTGTCCCGAGCGATGTGCTAGATCTCATCGTAAAAATATTCAAGAACAGTTTCAAGAACTCGGCCCTTCAAAATCCAGTGCGCATGGAATTGCAAACAGGCTCGGCGGAATATGAGAAGGTCAAAACGTTCAACGATAAGATAATGAAAGATTCTGCTGGCCAAATGCCTTTTTATGAATGCGAAGCTAAATTCGCAAACTACACGTGTGGACATACGAGCATGGGGTTGCGTCGTTTATATGCAGAAGTTTCCGTGTCGCAGAAAGATCCAGAACGATTCGACCGGATTTCGCAAGATGGGTTTCTTTCAATGAAGAAGTTGAGGGAAGCGCAGCCCGACTACGCAAAGGCTTGCGATGAGGGCATTGAATGGAAGGTCTTTCGGTATGAATTTGTCAAAGCGTTCCCTTGGAATTGAACCTTGCCCAGGAAGCAGGCAATGCGGGGCAACAGATCGCACGTTGCGAGTCCCGATTGAGCCTGAAGTTCAAGATCGCATCCATTGTGAACCGCTTGGCTAACCAAGGAGGCAAGATCGATTGGCCGAGGGCCATCCAAGAGGCGACTCGCGCGGGTTCCCTCTTCCCTGGGGAAATCGACGGATTGGTAACGCATGCGAAAGAGATGTCGGGTGGTCTGGGCGAGCCAATTTTCCTCAGCGAGTTGCGGGACTTCTCACGGCAATTAACTGCCCAGTGCGTGGTCACAGGCGCCATGGCGAAGACCTCGCCGAAGTGAAGATCAAAAACGAGGGGGCTGCAGCGACATTCAAACTCGCATGCATGAAAGCCATGACGGCCGCGAGTGGCAAGTACGCCAGGGACGGCCATCATATGCTCTCAAGGCCAGGTGACGTGTTCGCGCTGTCTGGTGACAAGAAGGCTACAATTGCTCTGCATGCGGATGAGTTCTTGCAGAAGGTGCGAGAGGTCGCAAAAAAAAGGCGTTACGCGAGACACGCTCGCATGCGGCACCATCGTCGGGTTGACTGATGTTCGCGTCGTGCAATTCGTATTCAACAAACCAGATGAACGATTGGGCAGCGCCAAAATGTTGCCAGATATTGGCGCCAGCTTCTGCGTTGGCAACGCATGTGGGCAAACCAATGGAAAGCCCATGGGGGGGTCAAGGCCGCCCCTGCAGCAGCGCCCAAAACGGCTACAAGCTAGGGTGTGAAGGAGCATGCGGCGACAGGCGCATGGTCCAACCAGGCAGATAAGTTGTCGGAGAGAGGCTGCGTGTCGAAAGCAAAGCTCTGTTTGGCGAAGGGTGACGTCAGGGACAGCGCGTTCGAGTTCGTTGGGGTCGATGCGAAGGGTGTGAAGTTGATGATCGGGTGTAAGACAGTGGTTGAGAGCATTGACGAGATGCGAAATGGGAAAAACGTCTTGGGCACGACTAAGGACAGCTAGGGCAACATGCGATCTCGTCGCAATCCGACCTTCAATTGTTTTGACGACGCCTCTCTATATATACATATATATATACACATATATACACCCGTCCTCTATTGCATCTGTCTATCCATCTCTAGACATATATCATTCTTCCCATCCCTCTATCGTTCCCCCTCTCGCTCTCTGTCTATGTTTCCCCCGCTCTATGTATTTTTAACAATCCATTCGTCCATCCAATGCTATGCTTCTCGCATGCCCCCCCCATCCTTCCCAGGAAATAATCGAAAAGTTTGCTGACCACGGCCCCATTATGAGCGTCGACTGGCAGTGGTCAATTGAGGAGGCGAAAATCAGAATCGCCTTGGACGACATGTACGCCCAGCATTCAGATTGCTTGAAGGGCACCACTGGCGTAACATCGCTTGTTAAGTATCGGTCTATCACTACCACGTGCGCATTCAAAGCAGGAGAGATAGTGCTTGCCCCACCCACTGCGAGCATCGTCATGCAATAATCCAACGAAAACTCACCAAACCGGAGCGTGTTTGCGAAGTCGCACGAGGACCTCAAAGGCACCATTTTCAACATCGTGTTGCTCCCCACTGGCGGCGTGAAGATGCCCAAGGTGCAGGCGATTACGAGTGTAGGGGGGCTGGCAAAGGCCCCTGGCTCCTTAGTCATTCCATGTTGGTTCGTGCAAGAGTCGGCCCCCAAACGCAATGCAAACGTGAAGGTCGTGACCATGAGGTCCGATGTGATGCCGTCTGCGTCTGCGCAGGTGCTGACCAACAAAAGCGACGTCGCGAAGGGAGACGCGCTGATCGCACCGCTGGCATCGCTTATGCCAAAGCGCAAGGCCGAGGATGCGCCTGCGCCCGCAATGAAGAAGTCTAGGAAGTGACGATGTATGCATACATCTACGCAGTACTTATAAACGCGCGTTCGATTGCAATATATGGCCATTTGCAAAACGTCGCTCCACCCTCCCATGTCGGCAAACGCAGTGCCATGAGTTATCGCTCACATATCGCATGGACGTCGGCAATCGTTGCCTTGTCCGTAGGCGTTTCCGCTCGAGTTTTGGTTTGCAATCATGCCCGCGACTGTGCAAATGCGCACTGTCATCGAGGGGGGCGCATTGGAAGACCCATGGGCCCCCAGACAGATTATCCAAGCGGCTGGGTCGCTATTCTTGGAGCTGTCGAAGAGCGATCGCAAGCTTCAGAACTTCATCGGAGCCCCGAACCCCACAAAGTCAAACGCCCCCCTAGCGCACAACGCTTTCTTTGGTGATCTGATGTAGATGAGGAACGCCGCATGTGTCGATGCGATCTGGCAACACATGAAAGAGACAGACCCGTTGCTTCAGGACGGTGCCGATAAGGCCTCGATCGTCAAGATCAATCGGGGTATACTCGATGCATCTCTGATGCCAGAGACCGTGACTGCAACGTTCCCAGCGGTGGAGTGCACGCGCAGCGGCCAGCACTTAAAGCACGATGCTATCCCGTTGGCGTTTCTGTTCGAGTCAAAGGCGTGCAATAAGGTCTCGATCGCGTGTGCACCTGCTGCTATGGAGAACGTGCGCGTTGCAGCGGTGGCTGCAGCGATCGACGCGCATAACCGAGAGAAGCGAGCCAGGTCCACGTCTGGCGTCACTGGCGTTTGCGACAAGCGTCGCAACACAGTGTTCATGACGATACGTGGCACAGACGACATGCCGCAACGGGTGCAATCTAAAGCCGATGATTGGGAACCAGCATACATTGCTCAAGCTGCACAAAGTCTTCGGGGCAACATCACACCTGCCACCGAGGGGAACGATATGGTTGACGATGATGATGGCGACGGTTCGCCTGCTGACCAACCTGGCGAAGATTCGCCTACGCGCGGCGTCGATCCAAAGAACGCGGCCGAGTGATCGCGACTAGCACGCGCTCGCTCGCTCACCGTCCGACTCCCATCTCATCCCCATCCCCCTCCCTTTTCTATATCGCTCCTCGAGCATCAGCCCGAACTATCAGATTCTGGAGTGCCAGATTCGTGCACCATCACGTCTGAGTCAGAAGCGCCAGTGACCTTGCTCGCGACAACGCTCACGATGCTGCCGTCCGCACTCTTGTCACTGCGGGCGTCGATGCCCTTGCCACAGTCGTAGGCGCCGCCCTTGCCACCGTCGTAGTCGCTGCCTCCACCGTCGTAGTAGCCCGTGTCGCTGCCCGCGGGCGTGTCACCGTCGTGGGTGCGGCAGCCCTTGCCGCCGTCGTAGTAGCCATTGACGCCGTCGTGGTAGCCCTTGCCGCCGTCGTGGTAGCCCTTGTCGCCGTCGTGGCAGCCCGTGTCGCCGTCGTATCCGCTGCCCTTGTCACCGTCATAGTTGCCGCCCTGCACACTTTTATTCTTGTGCCACTCGATGTGCTTCGTCTGCTGCTAGTACGTTCCATTGTGGGGGCAAAACATGAAGCATTCACGCCCACCCACAGCGCGGAGACATACTCTGAAATGTTGTCTCCGCGCTGTGTCGGGCACGCCTGGCAGAGGTGAGTGACTACATGCATTGTCATCCTCCTCCGTCCTCCTCCCCCCTCCTCCGCTCGCCCTCTTCCTCCCTCTTCAATCTTTTCATCTCCAGCATTCCTATACACATCCTCATTATTCCCCTCCGCATCATGAATTCCCTCACCATCATCATCCTCAATTCCTCCTCATCTTCATCCTATCCGTTACTTTTCCTCCTCCTCCTCACCTCCGTCCTGCTCAGTCCTGCCACTCCTGGTCACCCGTCGTGTTATGCCTCTTCGTCTTTTGCGTGCGTTGCTGCTTCGAGCTGCTTCTCTGGCCGCCATCGTCGCCGCCGACTCGCCGCCGCGCCGCGTCGCCATCGCCGCCCGTCGTCGCCGCCGAGTCGTAAGCCGTCGTAGCCGCACCACCGTCGACGTCATCGTCGACGCCGCGTACGCCGTCGCCCATCGTCTCATCGCCCCTTCGCCTCGTCTCATCGTCTCATCGCCCCTTCGCCGCCGTCTCATCTCATCGCCCCTTTGCCGCCGTCTCATCGTCTAATCAACGCTTCATCGTCTCATCGTCTCATCGCTCATCGCCCCTTCGCCGCCGTCGTCGCTGCCGATTCGACGCCGCGCCGCCGCCATCGTCCACGAGAGGCTGGCCGGCCGTCGTCAGCACCGGCGGTGGGGCCGTCGCCGCCAGGAGGAGGAAAAGGAGAATGAGGAGGAGGAGGAGGAGGAGAGGAGGAGGAGGAGGAGGAGATAGGGGAGGCCCAAGGGAGGAGGAGGAGGAGGAGGAGGAGGAGGAGGAGGAGGAGGAGGACGAGGAGGAGGACGGCCGCCATCATCATCGCCGCCGGCCGCCGCGTTCTCGGCGCAACGCGGCAGCGCGTGGCGCGCGGGGCAGCCCCCTGCCAGCGCGCCCACGGCGCCGCTCCTAGCGTCGGGGCAGGGCCAGGGCTGAGAGGAGGGGGATGACTCGGATGACGATGGAGACTCTGAGGAAGGAGGTGAAAGGATGAGGAGAAGGAGGAGGAGGAGGAGGAGGAGGAGGTAAGAGGAGGAGGAGGAGGAGGAGGAGGAGGTGAGGAGCGAGGGAGGAGGAGGAAAAGGAGGAGGAGGAGGAGGGGGAGGAAGAGGATGAGGATGTGAGAGGAGGAGGGAGGGAGGTGAAGGGCGAGGGGGAGGAGGAGGAGGAGGAGGAGGAGGAGCTGAGGAGGAGGAGGGCCGACGACGACGCCGATGATGACAGGTAACCAGGTAACCAGGACGATCGATGGTGATGTTGACGGTGGTGGTGATGACGATGGTGGTGTACTGTGACGCGTTGTTGAGATCGATTGTGCTCGTTAATGCTGCACTGGCGGCGGCGAGCGATGGAGCGATGATGAAGATGAACGTGAGATGGGCTCGTTGCTCGCACCATCGCGACCTGACATCAGGCCGCCTCAGGCCCTTCAGGGCCCTTAAGGCCGACCTACCGCGCGCCGAGCCGCGCCCCCGGGCTCTCCCGAGGCGGCCCGAGGCGGTCTCGAGGCGACAGCGCGGCGACAGCGACAGCCCGCGCCACGCGCGGGTTACCCAAACGCGCGGCGAGCTGGCTCGGCCGTCGGGCCGTCTGCTCGGCGCAGAGATCTCGTCAGCAAATACACAACAAAAACATGCAATCCCATCGAGTCGCTGGCAAGCGAAGCTGTTGTGTTGTTGTGCGTGCGTGTGCGTCGTGCGCGCGTGCCCTGAGAAGTCGAGGCGGGACGAGGATAGATAGCGCATGGCATGTGGCCGACCCGACTCATCATGTCCGCCGAGCCGGCACGCGGACAGCGGAACGGAGGGCAGGATCTGCCGCAGGCTCGGCGACGTGCAAACAAGTTAATTACATATGATGGCATGGGCGTCGCCCAACCCACGAGCGCCAGATCGCGCGCCAATCAGAGGACACTGAATGAGAAAACGCAGAGGTGGAGGAAGACCAGGAGGGGGGGGACGAAGAGGAGGAGGAGGGCGAGGAGGAGGAAGAGGAGGAGGAGGAGGAGGAGGAGGAGGAGGAGGAGGAGGAGGAGGAGGAGGAGGAGGGATGAGGCTGAGGCGTTGGAGGTGAAATTTGATGGGAGGGGGTGGGCTCTGAGAGGAGTAAAGGGACAGAAGGGCCTTCGGACCTTCGGAGGACCTGAGTATACGCACTGCGCCACCGTCTTGGAAGGCCTCCCGCCTCGGCCGCCTCGACTCCCATTCCACCGTCTTCCTCCTCGTAGTTCTCTTCCACTCTTCTACCTCGTCCTAGTCCTCCTCGTCCTCCTCCTCCTCGTCATCCTCCGCCTATCCTATCCCCCTCCCTCCTCCAGCCGAGGGCCGATAGCCTATCGCAAGAGGTGCTTGCCCACGGCGAGACCCCTGCTCTTGGCCTTAGCCTCGGGCTTCGGCGCGGGGGGCGATCCGCCAGCCTTCTGCGCTGCGATGGCGCCCAAACGCTCCTGGATAGCTTTCGCAGAAGGCCCAGAGCACACTGCGGCAGCGCCACTGAGGTCTGCTGCTGCAGCAGACCGCTTGGCGCCAGTCTGGCGCCCCTCGGTCGCAGCAGCGAACCGCTTCAAAACAAAAGGCGCCCCGGGCGTCGCTGTCGCCCCCACCCGCGCGGCCAATGGCGCGAGGTGGGGCGCCGTCATGTCGATGCGGAGCGAGTCCGCGACGTCGCGGGCGCACGGGTACAGCGAGAGCGCGTCCAGGTACACGACCTTGTGGGTGTAGGTCAACTCCACGTTCGCCTCTGCCTCCTTGGGCGTGGTGCCGACCATCCAGGCTGGGACGGGGCATTCCGACGTGGTCTTAGAGCGCGCATCCCCGTGCAACCGCACGTCAGAGCCGAGGGCGGTGGCAAGCTTGAAACTCTTCTTGGTCGGCGGCGACTGCCAGAGCTGCACGCTTCCAGCAAACACAAAGTTCAACTTCGCCGTGATCTCGAGCGCAACTGGCTCACCACCCTTCTTGGACAAGTCAATGGCGACGGCCTCGGCGAAACAGCTCGGGTCGACCATGTCCCAAACGATCTTCTCGAGGGCGCGCTGGGCGCGCCCCAGATAGCACGCGCCCACTCTAACCTGATCAATGAAAGACAACAGCGAAGGCGAAGGTACGAGCAGGACTCCTACTCATACCTTCGCCTTCGCCTCATGCCCATCCTTGGCTTCCCCTTTTCTTCTCCCACCGCTCCTGCCGCTCCTACTCAGTAGGAGGGATGTATAATGAAGGAGCCTCCATGCCGCCCTCCTTGAGGATGGGGGCGTCGGCGAGCTCGTAGATGTCTGCGAGCGTCATGATGGGAGTGGGCAGCGCCGCAACCTGGGACTCCTGCGCTGCGGCGGCCACTACAGCGCTGGCAGACTGAGGCTCCTGAGTCTGCGAAGAAGCCTGCGTGTCCGACGACGGCGTGGCGATCGGCGTCCTCGAGGGCTTGTGGCGGGTCCTCAGGTCCGCCATGACCGCGCGTAGTTGTCGGTGGAGGCCTCTGCGAGCTTCCCGATGGCATCGACCCAGAATCTCACCCATGCGTCCTCGGAGTCCTGGCAGGCATCGATATCACAAAGAGCGACAGCTACAGTCTGGATGTTCATGCTGGCGAGGGCGGTCTTCATGCAGACGCCGCACGGCTTTGCCATGAGCGCTGGTGGCCCGCACGTCGACGCCACCACTGCGAGCACGTACTCGCCACGCATGTGGCTTGCATCGACGGCCTTCTTGAAGTTGGCGAAGACGCTGGTGATGACTGAAGGCGCTTCGCCGCTGTGTTCTGCAGCCGCAACCACTGTGTCCGCTGCGGTATTGATCCACTCGGGGTCGACGTGCTTCTTCACTGCCGCCCAGATATACGCCATGAGCTGAGGCAGCTGCAATGGCAGCCCCGTTCCGCCCTCCCTCGGACGAGGCAGCTCGGAGCACAAGTCCTGGACGATCCTCATGTACGCAACGTGCATGGGGAGCGGGACGCCAGGGGGGGTTATTGGCCAAGAACGCCTTCAGCCCGTCAACCATGGCGGGCTCATCCATGAAGATGGCAATCCTACTCGAAGACTCGTTCAATGACTCCTTCTCGTCATCATCCAAGGAGGTCCCGCTCATGATGCGCTCGATCACAGCCGCCGCTTGGTCACGGCCGCCGACGCCCGAGTTGCCAGCCGGCGGGGCGTTCAAGAGCGCATCGACAATCAGGCGCTGCAGCTGGGGTCGCACTCTGCCACAGCTCGTGTAGGTCTTGTTGTTGAGCGTCAGCGTGGCTGCAAAACAGAATTCCAATGATAACGACGCGACCTTGCGGATCAGAGCTGTCTGGCTGGTAGAGAGAAGCTTGTCGGTGACACCGAAGGCGTCGACGATGCGAATGCTGTGCTCGATCAGGCGCCACACGTCGTCAGCGAAGCAAGCGAGCTGCGGTTCCGAACCAGCTGTCAAGGTGGTCAAGGTGTCGAACTGTTCCTGTGGCACCGTCAGGTCTGGAAACGTCTTCAGGAGCTCCCCCTTCAGCTCGAACTGCGGCTTCTTCGTATACACCTTGCTCTCGGCCATCGGAGTGAGAATGTACCGCGCCGCCTCGACGTCGAACTTGTCGAAGATCCAAGGAGGAGTGCCGTCTCCAGTGTCGCCGAGAGGGACACAGAACTTCAAGGTCTCAAACGCCGTCGTCTTGAGCTGCGCCGCTGTCAAGCCCCCCTCCAAGTTGCCGCCGGCCAACAGGGTCGAGATGCCGTGCAACACCTTGACGCTGACCTCCGTGCTGAAACGCTCACTGAGGAAGTTGCATTTCGCCTGGTAGAACTGGAAGAACTCGTCCTTGAGCCCGAACTTGTTAAGATTGTGCTCGAAGATCTTGGCGGCGTCGAAGACCTGAAACGTGGTGAACTTCCCGCCGAAGTTCATGGGTATCCAGCGCCAGTACGACTGCTCGTAGGTCAGCTTCTTGGTCTCCATGAGGTTGGTATCTTTATTCTTGATCTGAACCGTCTCACCCATGCGGGAGGCCACGCCTTTCTGCTTCTTGTAGACGAGCCATTTTGCCTCGATATCAGGCGTCTCACTGATCATCTCACAGAAGGAATATCGAGCACCTTTGTGGAACTCGCTGTGGTACTGCATCAACCACAGCAAGACGACAACGGGCGTGTTGTGAACGAAGATAGTGCAGTCCGTCAAGCCAGTGCGCAGCGCAAGCTGAATGTACTCGTTCTTGTCGTGGATGGTCTCCTCCACGGCCCTGTAGAAGGCGCGCTGCTACGGGCTGATACGGTTGTGATAAGTTAAAACCACCTCACCTCAGCCTCACACCCGTGCTAAACAAAACTACCCCCTGGAGCCCCCTGGAGTCCTGGAGTCAACCCATCCTGGAGTCCTGGAGTCCTGGAGTCCACTTATCCTCCTCATCATCCCCTCCTTCCCTCCGCCTCCTCTCCTCGCCCTCCCCGTCTGGGGAGAGAAAGGCTTTTGATTAACGCCAGCCGTGGGGTCGGCCTGGCTCCTCATCGCCCTCATCCCTCTGGCGTCCTTCTTCCTCTCTCTATCTCCTGCTCATCCTCCTCCTACCTACTACCTACCCCGCCTCATATCATCTTATCCTCGGCATTTGTTCCATCCAACCTGGTGCCCCACGTGATGGCCCTGAGCGGGTAGCCGGCGGGCGTGTTCGACTTCGCCAGCCACGCGGAGCCCGAGACTCCGCGCACGACGCCCTTGGTCTTACACCCAGTGCAGTACTCTAGCTCAACCTGCATGTGGCGCCGCGTGTTCAGCTCGTGCGTGACAATGGAGCGGTCCTCGCCTGTGAACCATGGAACAGTCGTCTGCGTCGCGCAACTGTAGAGGCTCAGGCAACGCTCGAGCCGCACCGCCCCATCGTTCTCACCGACGAGGTCAACGATGCTGATCGTCGGGTCGTTGCCGTGCAGGATTGCCGCCGCCGTCGTTGCATCTGCTGGGCGCGCCGCCGCGCCGCTGCCAGCTGACCCGTCGCCGATGCCGCCGACGCTGCCAAGGCTGGGCGCGCGGGATGGCGACGCCACCGGCCTGGCGGCAGCAGCGGCGGCCTCGGAGGCCATAGCAGCGCACCGGCTCTCTCGAAAGGGCGAGGCCACACGGGGCGAGGAGGGCGCCCGGGCACGAGCCAGCAATCGAATGGGAAACCAAAATGGCTGCAGGACTCCTGCAGTCGGTCAGTCGCAGCAGGCAGGGAGCGACGCGAAGGGATATGCAGTTATGCAGGGGGGCCAGGGAGCGGGGAGATAGGAGAGGCATCGTAGGAATGAATGGAATAGTACAGGAAGGAAGAGGAAATCAAGAAGGAGGGAAAGAAGGATGGATAATGATGGACAGGAATTAAGAAAGGTGGAGGCACGAGCATAGCACTGTTAAGTTAAGTAGGAATACGGGGCCAGAGAGTTCTAGAGGTCAGAATACATTTAGGGAGCCGCGCATGGGGGAATGAGATTTGTCCTGGACGAGGTCATGCGCACGTTGTTGGGGGGTCGCCACACGTTCTTGGATCCGAACAGCTGGGCGCGAATAGAAAGGGCGGCTTCTACTACTTTGGCTACGTCTGTTACTTCTACTGCTAAGTACGTATCATATCCCTACTACTGCTACTACTACTACTACTTCTTCTACTTCTACTACTACTACAGCTACAACTAGTACAACTGAAACTGCAACATCACCAACTCCTCCTCCCCCTCCTCCTCCTCCTACTACCTTACTACTACCACTGCTCCGACAAGGAGGAGGAGGGGGAGGACACGCATCCCTCCCCTCCTCCTTCTAGGTCACTCTCCTCATTATCCTCATGGTTGTCCCTCCTCATCTCCTTCATCCTTCTTCTCCTCCTCCTCCTCCTCCTCCTCTCCTCCTCCTCCTCCTCCTTCTCCTCCCCCCCCCTCCTCCTCCTCTTGGCACTGGCGCCTCTTTAACCAAGGCCGCCTTCCGCATCGCCACGTCCGCGCCCCCTCCTCTGCCCCCCCCCCCCCCCCCTCATCCCTCCGGACTCGTCCACCTGGGCCCCTCGCGCCTCCTCTGGCAAGGCACGGCGCGCGGGCGCCGCGAGCCTTCCCGGCCGCCGGCTGGCGCCGGCGCCGCCGCCAGCAGCAGCTGCGCTGCAGCAGCAGCCCGCCCGCGGGCGCCAGCGGCGCCCGGGGCGCCCTGGCGGCGCCGCGCAGGGGGAGGGGGAGGTCAGGGCAAGGACGAGGAGGAGGAGGAGGAGGAGGAGGAGGAGAAGGAGGAGGAGGAGGAGGAAGAGAAGGAGGAGAGGGGGAGGAGGAGGAGGAGGAGGAGGAGGAGGAGGAGGAGGAGGAGGGGGGAGGAGGGGGAGGAGGAGGAGGAGGAGGAGGAGGAGGTGGAGCAAACAGCAAACAGGTTTGCCCCATGGGCCCCGGGAGTGAGGAGGAGGCGGGGGTGAGGAGGAGGAGGCGGGGGGGGGGGGTGCGGGATTCCACTGGCCTCATCAAGTCGGAATTCCAAGGATGTCTGCGCTGTTTGGGTACTTATGTGCGTTGCCAGGGCCCCACAATACACGTAGAAGGAGAGAGTTAGTAGAGAGCTGATAGGTCGAAGGTCGATTCAGTTCGATTGGCCATGGGGCAGAGGAGGAGAAGGAGGTGGAGGAGGAGGGGGAGTCGTGGGGATGGATGCTCTCTCCTCACTGGTGTTCTTATCTCCCCTCGTTGCAGCATGATGGTGGATGTTTTTGTTACCCTGCGGCTGTAGCAGCTCACCCATGCGCCTGCGGCGTGTTTTCACACGCAAGGGCCGTGAGCCAAACTGGACAAATTGCCCAACGCACATCATCCCGCCTGCCTGCCCATCCCGCATCCACTCATCCACTACTACCCAACTACTAGCTACCTAACTACCTACCCACCCGCCGCCCCATAGCGGCCACGCTTCCCCGGACGAGCCGTTCAGAGCAGAGCTAGCAGACTGCTGAGCGACAAATCATCCTCATGCGGCACATCGTCTCAAACTCGGGCGTGACAGGCATTAGCAGCGCATGCATGAGAACCCCTCCTACAACTGCAGCGTTCATCGCGTTCCCACTTTGCGCTTTCATTGTGTCGCGCATCCGGCCGTGGCGAACGAAGTTAAAGGAGCAACAGGTGCGCGGCACGCACTCGCAAGGGAAAACTGGAAAGCCTTGGCTCGCAAGCACCTCTGTGGGAGTCAGCCAACGAAAATGGCACCACGTTATCCCAGCTCGTTTCAGGATCGCGTGCAAACCGCCGTCGTCTCTGTTATGCGAGCCAAACCCGCTCAAGGGGTTCTGATTCAACTGGTATGACCCACCAGCGCCGTACTCAGCCTCGTAGCCCTCGAGCCACCTCTTCTCGGTTGCGCTGAAGGCGCGCCTGAAAGCGCCAGCCATTCCTGGCGTGAGTCGATCTGTATCTCCAGCGGCTGCACGTTCCGCCTGCACAGATGGCCGCGAAGTCGCCCAGTCCAGCTCGTCCTGGAGCTCGGCGTCGTCGGCGAACAAGAACGCGTGGAAGTCGACGCGGCACGGGCAGTGCAATCGCAGCATGAACGTGGGCAGTGGCGCGACGGGCGGCATCGTGAAACTGTTGCGCCGCATCACTGTGTATCTACGAGCCCTGTGCGCCGGCCACCCGAAGTCGAAGGCATCGCCCGCGAAGTCCGAATCGATCTCATAGAGGTCGCCTAGAAGAACACGGAGGAACGTCACATCGAATCCCCTAACATTTTCTTGAACAACAACTGCCTCCTGGAGCTTGCGCCTAAGCGCGCACCAACACAATGTGTCCACGATCGTCTTACCACGCGCTCCATCGCCGTCGCCATACTGACTCCAGTCAGGACAAGGTGTCCCAGCCACGTGCACAAACGCTGTCTTGAGGAAGCACATGCGCGTGTGCGTCAAGCACCTACCCTTGATGCGCACCGATCGCCCCGATTGGATTGCTTCCTGGAGCTGCTCAACTGCATCACCCGACCGGTCGCGAAGGGCCTCGATTGTGGGCTGAAGCTCTGGTGCCCAAAAGTTGGATATGTCGCCGAAGTGGCACGAATCACTCAGCGTCGACATGGGGTGATGCCGAAGTTCGGCGAGAGCGTGTGTATCCCACTCGATGCAATGCAATAGGCGGGGCAGTGCTACGTCGGCTCCGTGTTGAGCGCGCAACTCAGCCACTAGCATCATGATTGAGGTCTCTGGCGTGCCAACGCCACTGAAGGAAGTAGAAATCGTCGCGTATGATAAGCGGTCGATGAAGGTAGCAGCGTTGGGCAACGTGCCCAGCCAGTCGGCCGGCCACCCATGCGCCTCACAGAGGCTCTTCACCGAACGGTTGCGGCACCTGACGCCAGATCGCCCGCACGGGCGCGGCAGAGGCGGCGGAGGAGGTTCTGCCACGGCGGGCGTCCTTGACGCACTCGCCGAAGTCGACGTTGCCGCAGCACCGTCCACCACCACCTGCGATCGCGGCCCCTGCGAGCCATCGCCAGCGGGCAGAGGGGCGCTGGCGGCGCTGCACGCCGGCGCCGCAGCCGCGGCCGCGGCCAAAGTTGGCGCCACAGGCTGCGGCGGCAGCGATGGCGGCGGCGGTGGCCCCAGCTCTGCCACGGCACCAGGCGGCGGCGCGGCGGCATCCGTCTCGCCCGCGAGCTCCAGCGGCAACGCGTGCTCTGCGACCACCTCGCTCGCGACCAGTGGCGCTGGCGGCGCGGGCTGCGGCAGCATCTCCGGCGATGGGCACAGCTCCTCCACCGCGGCACCTGGCGGCAGCGCGGCCACGTCGGCGTCGCAGGCTGCGGCGGCGGCGCCGGCGATGCGCCCAGCTCATCCTCCACCACAGCATCTGGCGGCGGCGCGGCGACATCCATATCGCCCTCGAGCTCCAGCTGCTCCGCAACAATCCCGCTCGCGGCCAGTGGTACAGGCGGCGCGGGCAGCGGCGATGGCGGTGGCAGCGAGCCCCGCTCTGCCGCGGCGCATGGCACAGCTGCAGGTGCAACGCCCTCGTCGCGTGCGGTGGCGGCGGCTGACGCAGCTGCAGCGGGCGCGGCAGTTGCCGGCTCGGCGCAGCCGTCCGTCGGCATGGCTGCGTCGCATCCAGCCGAAGCGCCACCGTCAGCAACAGGGGCGCGAGCAGCACCGAGCACGTCTGTCAAAGTGCGCTGGTTGTTAAGCAACCGTGCCTGGCCAATCAGCGTGACAACGCCAGGCTGCTGTGATACATCTGATGGCAACGGTACTAGTTGAGATATTTTCATGCCGTCGATGCGCACGATGTCTTCTAAGTGCCAATACCACCACGTGGCGCCAGGGTAATCTGACATCACGGCGGTCGATTCTCGCACATTGGACAAGTGGTGCGAGCTGAAGCAGTCCAACGTGGCAGGGTCGAATGGTGAAGAGCCTGTCGCTGAGCAGCGGAGGACGACGGATACTGACATACCAGTGCCAGTGGCGCGTGGCGTTGCCAGGAACACTTCGTTCTCATGATAATCGCCGAGCGTGTTGATGTCATCTGGGACGTCGCACGGGAAGGGCAGCCACAGGTCGTCAAGTTTGTTGACCTTAGCCCGCAATAACAAAGCGTCGATATGTGACAGCGACCCTGCACACACTACCAAGCGAACGGTACGCCCTGTGTCGGACCGAAGAGCACATGAGAGCAGTGTCAAGGGCAGCCATTCTGGCGGCTTAACAGCGGCAGTGGAAGGCGCGGGTGTCGATCTGGCCTTGGCCTTGGCTCTGCCTTTGGCAGCGCCCTTGGTGCATTTGGCCTTGCATGGGCTGCTGGTGCGCTTCTTACCCATGTGATGCAAACGTGGGTGCCACGAAACTGAGCCACAAGAAACGGCTACGGATCATGCGATATAGTGTGATGGCTGTTGTTGTTGTTGGTGTTGTTGCTGTTGTTAGGGTGTGATGCGGGACCCAGGGAACATTATCCAGGGATGCCGATCTCTGCTCTGCCTATTGAAAGTGGGTCTTCGAATTTCCTTCCGGCGAGAAGTTCCCCGCACCCAGGATCATCCGAATGCAATGGACGCTAAGGGTAGTGTGTATGACGATACGTATCCTAGAGCGTCCGTCGTGTCAGACAGGCTTCCAGCACGTGGAACCAAGCACGTCGACATGATATTGTGATGTTGAGACCGTGGTGCTATAGCAGTTGTTTTGAACATACCATCACTCCTGTATCATACCATTGGTTTACAATACCATAACATTGCATGTGTGCTTACATTACATGCGTAGCAGGTATCGCGCGTGGAGGCGACGTCTCCACACGCACTGGTGCATGGAGTTAAATCGACTATGTGGAGACGCGAGTCTCCGCATCGCATGCGGAGACACCTGTCTCCACGCCACAGTGTGGAGACACGTGTCTCCACGCTGCATGTGGAGACGCCCATCTCCACACCACCATGTGGAGACAAGAATCTCCACGCCAGCTGCGGAGACACCTGTCTCTGCACCGACGTGTGGAGACACGAGTCTCCACGCCGGTGTGGAGACACACGTCTCCACGCCACACGTGGAGACGGGTGTCTCCACGTCATGCGTGGAGACGCCTGTCTCCGCACCGCACGTGGAGCCGCGTGTCTGGCGTGGAGACACGAGTCTCCGCATCACCTGTGGGGACACGAGTCTCCGCACCACATATCTCCGCACCACCTGTCGGGTGCGGGGACAGGAGTCTCCACACCACATGTGGAGACACATGTCTCCACACCATCTGCGGAGACGGGTGTCTCCACGCCATGCGTGGAGACGCCTGCCTCCGCACCACATGTGGGGACACGAGTCTCCACGCCGCATGTCGCCGCACCACCTGCCGGGTGCGGGGGCAGGAGTCTCCACACCACACGTGGAGACACATGTCTCCACGTCACATGCGGAGACGGGCGTCTCCACGCCATGCGTGGAGACGCATGTCTCCGCGCCCCATGCGGGGACACGCGTCTGGTGTGGAGACGCGAGTCTCCACGCCACATGCGGAGACACGTGTCTCCACACCACATGTCGCCGTGCCACCTGCATGGCGTGGATACACGAGTATCCACGCCACCTGTGGGCACACATGCCTCCGCACCGTCACGTGGAGACTCGAGTCTCCACATCACACGTGGAGACACGTGTCTCCACACTCTGCGCGGAGATACTGACCTACACATCGCACGTGGGGATGCCTGTCTCCGCGCCAACATGCGAAGACACGAGCCTCCACACCAGCTGCGGAGACACCTGTCTCTGCACCGACGTGTGGAGACACGAGTGTCCACGCCGGTGTGGAGACACACGTCTCCAAGCCACACGTGGAGACGGGTGTCTCCACGTCATGCGTGGAGACGCCTGTCTCCGCACCACACGTGGAGCCGCGTGTCTGGCGTGGAGACACGAGTCTCCACATCACCTGTGGGGACACGAGTCTCCACACCACCTGTCTCCGCACCACCTGTCGGGTGCGGGGACAGGAGTCTCCACGCCACATGTGGAGACACATGTCTCCACACCATCTGCGGAGACGGGTGTCTCCACGCCATGCGTGGAGACGCCTGTCTCCGCACCACATGTGGGGACACGAGTCTCCACACCACATGTCGCCGCACCACCTGCCGGGTGCGGGGGCAGGAGTCTCCACACCACATGTGGAGACACATGTCTCCACGTCACATGCGGAGACGGGCGTCTCCACGCCATGCGTGGAGACGCATGTATCCGCACCCCATGCGGGGACACGCGTCTGGTGTGGAGACGCGAGTCTCCACACCACATGTGGAGACGCGTGTCTCCACACCACATGTCGCAGTGCCACCTGTATGGCGTGGAGACACGAGTATCCACGCCTCCTGTGGGGACACATGCCTCCGCACCGTCACGTGGAGACTCGAGTCTCCACATCACACGTGGAGACACGTGTCTCCACACTCTGCGCGGAGATACTGACCTACACATCGCACGTGGGGATGCATGTCTCCGCGTCAACACGTGGATACACGAGCCTCCACACCGAGTGTCTCCGCATGATGGCGTGGAGTTACGTGTCTCAGCGCATGATGCGAAGACGCGTGTATATGCGTGGTGACGCGGAGCCTCGCGTATCCACATGATGGACGACGACTTGTATTGGGGTTCGTCTTTTTTTTTGTACTGGCCCATGAATATATTTTGTCGTGTTGAGCTGGCGCCCTCTTAGAGCTCTCTTGGGGCTGCAAGATGCCTCCAGGAAGGTTCCAAGAGGCCCCCAAGAGGGCCCCACACCTTGTCACGAACAAGGGCCTTGTTCGTGACAAGATGTTGGGCCCTCTTGGGGGGCTCTTGGAGCCCTTTGGGGGCCCTCTTAGAGCTCTCTTGGGGCTGCAAGAGGCCTCCAGGAGGGTTCCAAGAGGCCCCCAAGAGGGCCCGACACCTTGTCACGAACAAGGGCCTTGTTCGTGACAAGGTGTTGGGCCCTCTTGGGGGTGCTCTTGGAGCCCTTTGGGGGCCCTCTTAGAGCTCCCTTCGGGCTGCAAGAGGCCTCCAGGAGGGTTCCAAGAGGCCCCCAAGAGGGCCCGACACCTTGTCACGAACAACGCAAAAGGGTGAGGGCGTCAAACACTGAGGGGCGATACTCAGGCAAATGATTGAAATTTGCCTGAGCATCGCCCCTCAGTGTTTTTCGCCCTCACCCTTTTCCAGCCCTGAGGGATGCTGGCACCAGGACTGCGCCGACCTCTAGGACAATAAGGCAATTGGCGATGGTGCTATAAAGGCTAAGGGGGTGCAGGGCTAAAGGCATATCGCGAAAACGCTGCAGGGCGATACTCAGGCAAATTTTTGCAATTTGCCTGAGCATCGCCCCTCAGTGTTTTTCGCCCTCACCCTTTTCCAGCCCTGAGGAATGCTGGCGCCAGGACTGCGCCGACCTCTAAGACAATAAGGCAATAGTCTACAAGGCGATGGTGCTATAAGGCTAAGGGGTTACAGGGCTAAAGGCATATCGCGAAAACGCTGCAGGGCGATGCCCAGGCAAATTTTTGAAATTTGCCTGAGCATCGCCCCTCAGTGTTTTTCGCCCTCACCCTTTTCCAGCCCTGAGGGATGCTGGCACCAGGACTGCGCCGACCTCTAGGACAATAAGGTAATAGTCTACAAGGCGATGGTGCTATAAGGCTAAGGGGTTACAGGGCTAAAGGCATATCGCGAAAACGCTGCAGGGCGACAACAGCACAGCGCAGTGTCAACGGCGCAGTGTCAACAGCGCAGTGTCAACAGCGCAGTGTCAATTCACTCATTTAACGCAGTGTCAACAGCGCAGTGTCAATTCACCGTTAAGAGCCCCCTTTGAGGGAGAGAGAGAGAGAGAGAGAGAGAGAGAGAGAGAGAGAGAGAGAGAGAGAGAGAGAGAGAGAGAGAGAGAGAGAGAGAGAGAGAGAGGAGAGAGAGAGAGAGAGAGAGGAGAGAGAGAGAAGAGAGAGAGGAGAGGAGAGATGAGAGAGAGAGAGAGAGAGAGAGAGAGAGAGAGAGAGAGACGAG
>CAUYUJ010000153.1:62500-117500 GCA_963575745.1 Prorocentrum cordatum
CTATGTGCCTTGTCAGCGCATATATAAAGCATGTTGCCTGCAGTATACTCTCCAAAACAGATGGCTTCAGACATGTGTGGTGAGCCACGTGAACGCTGAGCTTGGTTCCACAATACACTCCAAGGGGTCGCCCACGCTAGCTCTTCAACACTAAGATCATGATCAGGCGGCTTGAACGGAAGCAACTCAGAAACATCAGATGAAGATGGCAGCTGTCCTGGAAGCGGCAGCGGCGGGGGTGACCAGCGGAGTTGCTCGAACCCTATATCATCTGCACCGTCTACGTTCAGAAGACACCGATCAAACACAACCTTGACATCATCACATATTGCAGACCATTTCGTCATGTGCACCGGCGGCAGCTGCGATTTCAGCTGCACCCGACTGCTCAGGAGCTCCAGCGAGATGGACGGCGCCCTGTTGCCCTGGATCTTGATCAGGGAGTTCGCGGACTCGACCGGCCGGCTGCTCGCCTGCCGGGGGGGGGGGATGGGGCTGGGAGGTGGGGGATGGTTATCCTCGTCCGTCCTCCTTATTCTCACCCGCATCGTCGGTCCCTTTTCTCCTTTACCTTCTTCTCCACCTCCTCGGCCTTTCCCGGGCCCCCTCCTCCATCTCCCCCATCAATCCCATCGCGTCCGCGTTTGGGCGGGGCGGCGGACAAGGCACGCACTTACGAACGCGAGGAGATGATGAGGAGGATAGCGTGGAGGAGGTGGGTGGGAGGAGCCAGGGCAGCAGTGCAGCAGCTGCACGTAGAGGGTGGAAGGGCGAGGCATGACGGGAAGGAGTCAGAGAGGGGATGAGAGAGGCAAAGAGAGAGAGAGAGAGAGAGAGAGAGAGAGAGAGAGAGAGAGAGGAGAGAGAAAAAAAAAAAAAGAGAGAGAGAGAGAGAGAGAGAGAGAGAGGGAGAGAAAGAGAAGGAATAAGGAGGGAGAGAGAGAGAGAGGAGAGAGAGAGAGAGAGAGAGAGAGAGAGAGAGAGAGAGAGCGCGCGAGAGAGATGTTGAGAGAGGAGAGAGAGAGAGAGAGAGAGAGAGAGATGAGTGAGTGAGTGAGGAGAGAAGAGAGTGAGTGAGTGAGCGAGAGAAGGAGGGGCCGAGAGAAAAAAAAAAAAAAAAAAAAAAAAAAAAAAAAAAAAAAAAAAAAAAAAAAAAAAAAAAAAAAAAAAAAAAAAAAAAAAAAAAAAAAAAAAAAAAAAAAAAAAAAAAAAAAAACGAAGCAGATATAGCAGAGGGGATGCCTTCAGATCGCGGCCAATCTGGTGCACGACAGTCCACAAGCGCGACGGGCACTGGCCGTCCTGCGCAGCCGAAGCGATCTCCTGGGGCCGGCGGTGACGACGACTGCTCCCCTGCTCCTTGCCTGCCCCCGTCCCGCGTCGTCCCCCCCCCTCACCTCCCAAGCCCGCCTCCCCCCTCCGCCGCCTCCTCCACCCCCTCCATCCTCCACATTCCACCGACGTCGACCGACATTAAAGGCCCCAGGAGGGGGCCCCATGGGGGCCCAGCAGTCGGCGTCGGAGTCGGGTCGAGTCCGAGTCCGAGTCCAGGGGGGCTGCCGAAGCGTCGCCTGCAGCAGCCCCAGACGTCAGGGCATCGGACTCGGGCTCCACTCGGCCCAACCGAGCCCGACGACCCGATGTCTGTCGTTGCCGTGGGCGGCGCTGCGGCACAGGGGTTCTAGACAGACTACCCAACGCGTCCTCGCTGAATAGCCGCTTCAGTTTCCGAACGTTGATTTCAAGCGACGCGCTCGGGGTGTCCATGATCTCGCCAGCAACTCGTTGCCGCATGGGGCACGGAACTGACGGGTGCCGCCAGGAGATGTAGAAGATGCGGAAGGGCCACCTGGCGACAGCGTGAGCCGCCGCCGATTCGCATGGTTGTTGGACGATGCGGTGCCAGCTGGGTCCCGGGGCCCTGGGGGGGCCGCTGTTCCGAGCTAGGTCCAGCCCAGACGTGACAGCGTTCCGAGCTTGGTCCAGCCGTGGCGACGCCAGCGTTGGCAACGCGCATCGTCCACAACACCGCGCTGCGCTACCGTCGACGGGGGGGTGCACGGCACAGGCAACTCGGACGGCGGCGGAGGCGGCAGGAGGGAGAGGAGGAGAAGGGGGAGGAGGGGAGGAGGAGGAGGAGGAGGAGGAGGAGGAGGGATAGGTCCCAGGGGGGGAGATGAGGAGGCGGGGGTGAGTTATCACCTCCGTCGGTAGCCATTTTGGGTCATGGTTCCCCCGCCTCCTCCACTCATCCCCCCCTCCCGGGTCCTCCCCCACCGTTCTCCTCGCCATCTGGGGGGTCAAGTAGCCGCCGAGCGAGTTGCCCTGCGCGGTAACTGTCGCGAAGCGATGGGGTGGGAGGCGGGGTGGTGGTTCTGATTAGCCTGCCCCGATCTACCGTCGCAGCGGCTGCGCGATCCTGCGGTAGAAGCCAGCAGCGTGAAACGATATCATGCTCTGCGCCAAACCCCACGGCCAGTCGCGGTCGAGCGGCGGCGCGCTCGATATCGTCTCCCTCCACCAGCCGTCAGTATACATCGCAAAATACTCAAGCAAGAACTCATCTGTTTTGCCAGTGGCAAGCCTGGCGACAGGACCCACGCAATGGCACAGTGCTTTCTCTTTGAAAACGTCAATGGCCTGATGCTGCAATAGGAAGTTCTCGAAATGCTCACCCGGCGCGTGGACGCGGCGCGACATCTCAAGGATAACCCAAAACGATTTGCAAGACTCAAGGGCACACACGTCGAAGACGTCTCTGCGCCATCTGCCGACCTTCTCGGAATACTGTTGTTGATCGTGAATCGCCAACCCATTCAGTTCATCACGCCGAGCCTTCGTCGCCACCGCATCGCCGCTAGCTGCGTCGGCGGCGGCGACGGCAGCTCCGAGGGCCTCGAGCTTGAGAGCGTCGGTCAAGGACATCGGCGAAGCATCAGACGCCGACGCCTTCTTCAAAATCACACCCGTGAGCACCGATGATATCTTAGTAGACCCAGCGGCAACATATCTGTGCTGCACTGCATTGATGGACCCCCAGCGCCCAGCAACAAATTTCGGGGGGAGCGTGAGCGCGTGCTGCACAGCGTCGACCGCACCGTATTTCGCAGTCCAATCAGAGAAAATGTGTTTTGAAAGCTCTCTCCACACATTTGATGTTGCACAACGTTGGATAATGCCGAAAAGACTTGCCTGACCTCTTGAGCGCGTCCTCTATTATCAGAAGGCCACCTTTCACCAACAAGTGATATTGATGCTCAAGACAGCGCAGGTCTATATACAAAGCGTTCGACATGGGGGCAACCAAAACCGTCAACATCCGCTTGACAGCTCTCTGATCTGAACCAGCATCGGTGACGTTGAAGTATGCGACCACGGCCACGAGGCCGTCGCCAGGGATTGTCGTGGGCACTTCTGTCCAGAGTGGAACGCCGAGGGACTGCAACTGTTTCAGCGTCAAAGCGAACGCACCATCACGCGTTCCCGTCTCAACTGGCAAAATATCGGCTAGATGTGATCGCGAAGCAAAAGCCTCCGCGTGACAAAGGTTTCCAGAAATAAGGTTCACGCGCCACTTATTATCGCTCGACGCCGCCACTGCTGTCTGCGCGAACAAACTGTGAAGTTTCCTCTGGGCAGAAAAAAACACTCTACCCGCTCTTCTTCTTATCAATCTGATCAGGGCCCCACGAGAGGAAGTTCAAAGAGGAGCGATTGGGGAAAGGGGGGCGGAGCGGGGAAGGAGGCGATGATGATATTGAGGAGGGGAGAAGAGTGAGGCAGGAGGGAGGAGGGGGGGAAGAGGAGGACGCGGTGGAGGAGGAGGAGGAGGAGGAGAGGGAGGAGGAGGGGGGGTGATCACGGTGATCACTGACCACCGCGTGCATATTACTTTGGAGACCCCCCATTGGTCCTCCTCTGCCACACGGCCGAGTTGGTCGCGTCCGCCATCCAGGATATACAGGCCAGTGCCAGGCGACCAGGTTCTGACGCAGTTCTGGAGTTCAGGGATCCCCACGCAGCCCTAATCAGGTTATGGAACGTGCGACTGCTGGCAACCAAAGCTGACCCCGCGAACACTTCCGCCCTGCCAATTGTTTGTTGCGAAATATCAAAACACATGATCATTCCAACATGTATTTGCGCTATGTTCGCGAGGTTGCGGCGTGTACCGAGAGCCAGCTTACCTTGTTGAGTCAATTGTTTGGCCCCCCTCTTCTGGATATCAAGGTATGAGCTCCGACGCCGAAACTCAGCCAGATCCCGGTTTGCATGTTTCAGTTTCTTCCTGACCTCCACCAGTGCGTCAGATTTGCGGCGCGCCCGCTGCGTCAACAGAACGTTCCTGGAGAATGATGAGACGGAGAAGCGGGGGGCAGGGCTCCGTGTACACGTCGGTCGCGGCAGGCAACGCGACGTAGGAAGACAAGCCTTGATAACAGCTTGGCGTCGCCACCTTCAAAGCGAGGAGCTGATCCTCGTTGCTTGAAGTAGGACGGCGTTTGACATATATCGGGGCCTGGGGAATCCAGAAACCACATGCTTTAAACGACCGACAAGTACACTCACATCATTCACCTTGTCCCCCGCTTCCACATCTCATCATTCAAAAGGGTCCTGCGTTTCAGCCCGGCGATCTGCACGGCGTGGCCCGCGTCGGGCTGACGCGCCTGCATCGCGAAGCGACTGTATGTGTTGTTCCATCCACCACCACCTCCACTCTCAACCTCGTTCTCATCCTCCCATCCACCACCTTCCTCCTTGGTTTCCCTGACAACGCGCCTGGGCTGGGACGAGTTGGCCAGCGTCAGCCTGTCCAGCTGGCACGACCGCGCCGCCCGAGGGAACAATCGGAACAATCTGATGTTGATGGTGGTGCTGCTGGTTGCGCTGGCAAACTGCTGCGGCCGTCGCACAAACGCGTGTCCAGTCAGGGCCCGACACGTGACAACCAGCATCACTGAGAACAACTAGCACCACATCAGGGTCGAGGAGCCCAAGATCCCCACTGCGCTCCATCAGCCACTGGCGATGCCCAGCGATCGCTTCAGTAATTCGCCGCCTGAGAGCACCATCGCGACCCGACACGGTCGATGCGAACTGCTGCGATGCCACGCCATCCAGCCGCAATCGAAAGCCGACGCCGTCGATCCACACGCCAGCGCCGACCAGCGCAACGCGCAAAGGCTGCCGTCCGACGGCGGCCATATCCCAGAAGCCCTGGACACTGGAAACTTGAGAAATGAAACAGCATCACGATAAACCAAACAGTTTGCGATCCTCGTGTGGCCCTCCTTGTCCTCATCCGTCTCCTCCACCTCCTCCTTCCCGTCCGTCTCCTCCACCTCCCCCTCCTACTCCTCCTCCTCCTCTCCTCCTTCTCCGCCGTGCGTGTCAAGGTTTTCCTCTCCTTATTGCAAGCCCTGCCTCCCCTATTCTACCTTGACGCCCGCTAAGTCGGGTCGCCTCGCTCGACCCCCCGGGGCCTCGCGGCGTGGAGTTGTGTCGGCCGCGTCTGGGCCCGAGGACCGCAAGCGCGACTCGCGACTGGAAAGGCGTTGCGCCCCCCCCTACTCCTGCGTTACGTCGGGGGGAGGCATGGGCGCGACGGGAGAGTGGACGAGGAGGGAGGGACGTGGCTGATACGAGCGAGGAGAAGAGCAGGAAGAGGAGGAGGAGGGAACAACCTAAGAGCCGATTATGCAAGACAGGCGGTGCATAATGACGATCGCACTCAAGCGTCGTTCCCTTGGAAATGTCTACACATCATGTTTTGGATCCAGTGTTGAGTGCATCCTGAAATGTTTCACACCTTTGTTTTTGATGATATCGTAGTTTCGCTTGTAAGTTTCGGAGGGCGGTGATAAAACATCGAATGATTGAATTGCTGCTGCATCGAAACACGCATGCGTGAAACCGACGCGTGTTCCATTTGTGGAGCACTACAAAACTGAAGCCGCCGAACTTCAGTTAGTTGGACCATCGCCTCGGCGACAACAAAACAGCACCGCAACAAGCGCGGATACAACAAAACAGCTCGAGTCTCCACGCCCTCTGTTGTTTAATGTTTTACCCTACAAATGGAGCATCCTAGTCTGCTGCCGTCGTAGCCATTGCTGGTCGCTGCCCTTGCCGCCGTCGCAGTAGCCCGTGCTGCCCTTGCCATAGTCTTAGTAGCCATCGCTGCCCTTGCCACCGTCGTAGTAGCCATTGCTGCCCTTGCCGCTGTCGTGCTTGCCGCTGTCGTAGTAGCCACTGCTGCCCTTGCCATAGTCGTAGCCATCGAAGCCCTTGCCGCCGTCGTAGTAGCCCTTGCCGCTGTCGTAGTAGCCGTCGTCGCTGCCCTTGCCACCGTCGTAGTAGCCAATGTCGCTGCCCTTGCCGCCGTCGTGGTAGTAGTCATCGCCCTTGTGGTCGCTGCCCTTGCCACCGCTGTGGTAGTAGTCATCGCCCTTGCGACCGCTGCTGTCGCCACTGCCCTTGTGGTCGTCGTCGCCGCCCTTGTGGCCGCTGCAGCCGCTGTGCATCTCCAGCTTCAGCCTCTTCGTCTCGCGCTCTGCGTCGCCTGCGCGTTGGCACTGGCGCTTCAACTCCTTATGGGGGGTATGTGCCACGAACCCTATCCATCCACCCCTTCTCATCCCCTCCGTTCCCCTTTCTCGTTCCAAGCTCCTCGTTCAGCTCGGCGAACGCCGCCGAAATCGCTGACCTCGCGATGGCATCGGGGATCCTCTCGTCGAACGCGGTGCCATCACCGCGGCTCGCGAGATGGTCCTCGAGGGACCTTGGGACCCATGGCATATGGATGTCCCCCGATGGGCCCTGGGAGGGCCGCTGGGGGGACGTGGCCCTGCATGGGGCCTCGGAATTGAACACAAACGGCGGTGAACCCCTCAGTCGTCGCCGTCGTCGTCGTCGTCGTCGTCGGCGTCCGTCGTCGGCGTCCGTCGCCCGTCGCCCGTCGTCTGCCGCCGGCCGCCCCTAGTGTTTCACGTTTGCATTAGGGGGTGCATGCAGCTAGTATAGCAACACGCACGCGTTGCGGTACACCGCATGGGATTGCACGGCGCAGAAAAAAAAGGACAGTACACGCATGTTGCATACGATTGCATCGACCATCCTCAGCAGCCTCACCTCCATATCCTCATCCGTTGCCACTTTTCAGGCCCAAGCGTTTGGGCCTTCGCGCCAGTGCGGCGCTGCGCCACGCGCAGCCCCACCAGCGCAACCAGCAGCGCACCACGCGCAGCAGCACCCGCGCAACCAGCATCGCACCACGCGCAGCAGCACCAGCGCCATGGACGAAGCTGCGGTGGCGCTCCTCCTGGACGCGGCGGAGGACCTCAACCGCCGCCGCCGCGGCTGCGGCGCTGCCGAGCCGCAGCCAGCGCTGCGGCCGCCAGCGCCACCGCCGCCGCTGAAGCCGAAGTCGAAGTTCGGGCCGCGGCAGCCTGCGGTCCCGCCTGAGGCGAAGCACTACGGGCCGCGGCCGCCGCCGACCGCCCCGCCGCCGAGCACGCGAGGCAGTGCGCGGCGAGCCAGCTGCTCGACATGTTCGACATGGCGCCCGCGATGAGCCCGAGCATGAACCAGATGCACGGCCTGCAGCACTTCGTTCAAGACGACGACGATTACGGCGACATGGGCTACCACGACGGTGGCAAGGGCAGCGCGCACGACGGTGGCAAGGGCAGCGGCTACGACAGTGGCAAGGGCAGCGACATGGGCTACTACAGCGGTGGCAAGGACAGCGCCTACGACGGCGGCAGGGGCAGCGGCACGGGCTACTACTATGGTGGCAAGGGCAGCGCCTATGACGGTGGCAGGGGCACCAGTGGCAAGGACAGCGAGATGGGCTGCTACTTCGGCGGCAAGGACAGCGCCTACGACGGTGGCAAGGGCCGCGACTACGACGGTGATGAGCCACAGCCGAAGAAGCGCCCATGCAAGCGCTATGGCTACTACGAGCGCGAGGGCGACGACCACTACTACCACAGCGGTGGCAAGGGCGATGACTACTACCACAGCGGTGGCAAGCACGATGGCTACTACCACAGCGGTGGCAAGCACGGTGGCAAGCACGACAGCAGCAACTACTACGGCAAGCGTGGCCGCTACTACGGCAGCAGCCAGAACGACGTCGGCTACCACGACAGCGGCCACGACGGCGACAAGGGCAACGACCACAAGGGCTACTGCGACGGTGGCAAGGGCAGCGGCCACAAGGGCTACTACGATGGTGGCAAGGGCAGCGGCCACAAGGGCGGCGACGACGACTACTACGTCCCGCGGCCGCGCGGTTGCAAGCACATCCGCCTCGCCAAGGGCCTGGCGGTGAAAGAGCTGGTCGAGGGCTCCGATGGCTACGACTATCAGCAGATGAAGTACATCGAGTGGAACAAGAGGCTCCACGCGCATGTGTGGAGGGAGGCCCAGCGCGCGTGGCGCGATGCCAACCTGTCGTAGGACAGTGGCTACCGCGACGGTGGCAAGGGCCGCGTCGGTGGCTGCTACAGCTGTGGCCACGGGCTGACACGACGGCGGCAAGGGCTGCCGCGACTGGCGGCAAGGGCTGCCACGACCAAGGGCTGCCACGACGGCGGCCAAGGGCTGCGGCGACAGGCGGCTTTGGGCTGCCACGACGGCGGCCAAGGGCTACATACAGCTGAGGTTACGGCAGCTCATCGCTAATTCTAGGCTCACGCGCTGCCTCCAGATCTCTCCGCAATCGCGACTGCGAGGACAGTTTGCCCCCTCCCCTCCTTCTGAAGCGATCAGAGGCTCAGTTGTCGTATATGAGTTTCTCACATACGACAGCGCTGTCGTATATGAGAAACTCAAATACGACAAACTCGGTGTGATAGTGTTGACGACAGCGCTGTCGTATATGAAAAACTCATATACGGCAAAGTTGTCGTATATGAGTTTCTCATATACGACAGCGGGGTGGTCGGATCACAGTTTCCTGGTGGCGAGTCCTGGTGGCGACGATTTGAGCGGTCTTGGATCATTCCAGGGGTGAAATGTCGGTCGACGGGTTTGCATTTGGGGTCGTTCGTGATCAATTGATAGCATACACCTCCCGCTCCTGTAGTTGACGTCTTGTCTAGAACCCACAGGTGTGCATCTGTTGTGGATAATTTAAGTGGACACGATGATAGTTATCAGCCCCACGGCGTGCGCGCAGATAAACACCGCCACAGGGGCCACGAGCCGCAAAAAAAACGGTGCAGCATCATCCTCGCATTATCGCCCCCGCAACCCGTCCTCCATGGCCCCTCCTTTGTTGCCCCCATCGCCCGTCCATCGTCGTCCTCCAGCGTTCGCGCTCATCATCCGTCCATCGTCCTTCCCTCGTTGCTTCTATCTTCCGCCGCTCGTTTCCCGTCGTCACCTCATCGCCTCATCATCAGTATCGTCATCGCCACCACCGCAATCGGTCTTCGTCGTCGTCGGTCACCACCGTCACCACCACCTTCGCCACCGTCGCCATCGTCACCAGCTCTCCTCCACCGCCTCGTCCCATTCCCAGTGTTCAGTCGACGCTATCAGATATCCAGGTCCTCGTTCGCTCGAGCTCATGTGCCCCCCCCCCGCCCCGTGTCATCTCGTTTTCTCGTTGCGGTGTGTCGCATTGCCCTCGTGGTCGCCGCCGCCGTCGCCGCCGCCGTCGCCGTTGCCGTTGCCGTCGTCCTCGCCGCCGTCGTCATCGCCGTCGTCGTCGTCATCGTCGTCTTCGTCACCGCCGTTGTCGTCGCCGTCGTCGTCGTCGGCGGCGCCGTCGTGCGCCGACCCCCTCCAGAGCGGCACCGTCCTGCGCGCGCCCCCTCCGCGGCCAGGGGGGTCGGGGCGCGACGACGGCGACGACGGCGACGACGGTGGCGACGGCGACACGAGTGGGAGCACGAGAGCATGAGATAACAATGGTGAGGAGAGTGCGGACGGACAGGATGCGTGGCACGGGAGGTGGTTCAAACTTAGTGCAACGAATGAGAGGGCGGGTGGAGGGACGGCGATCAACGTTGATGTTGTGGAAGGATCTCCAGGATGGCATACGACGAATGCTGCGGTGGGGAAGAGGGGCGGATTGCGATGATGAGTATAATGGTGATGACGACGAACGATGATGATGATGACGATGATGATGATGAGGATGAGGATGCCGACGATGACGACAGTGACGGTGATGATGATGATGTGAGGCGGCGGCGAACCACGGCGTCGGTGCCGACGGCGGTGCGAATGTGAGAGGGGGGATGCATCATGTGATATTGCATTGTGCGACTAAGTCGCAATATGCATCTCGGCCGCAGCCGTTGCGGTACGCGGGGCGCGTCTCTCTCGCGCGAGGCGTCTGCGCGCCGTCGTGCGCGACATGCCTGCGATGTCCGCCCAACTCAAGGCGCTACGGGCCCACCGCCGTCGCGAGGGCAGGGCGGACTTCAACGCCGCGCTCGCGGCCACCGTCAGGCACGTGAGATACACTAAATCACAGGCGAAGAAGAACGAAAAGGAGGTTGGGCTCGTTATGTAGCCTGTATGTTTAGTAGTGTTAGCTACTATACTGACTTGCAGTACGTTGCATGTACATGTGTGTTGATACACGCGTGTACGAATCATATTGTATTGCGTTGCTGTGATTCGATTCGACACCCCAATCGATTCGTGTGTTACAGGGTTTGAATGTTTTCAGGTGTGGGTTGGTAGGGCCGCGTTCACGCCATATCGCCCCCCTCCCCGAAAGGTAGATGCGGCGTTCAATAAGCTGGAGCGAGCCATGAATCAGGCGGAGGCCGCCGAGGAGGTGTTCCGCATGGTTTTGCGGGAGGCAGAGGTGTGGAGGAATGTGCACATTCGTGCAACTGATCGCCTCGTTGCAGTGGGTGGCCTCACGCGGGCGCGGGGCCGCAAGGCCCTTGGCGTCGCGTAGTACGCTCTAGCAGCTTTGCGGGGTTCGCTACAGGGTAGCGGGGTAGCTACTAGGGTAGCCCATGCGTGCAAACGCATTCATCGTATCGCTTGTGGCGCTGCGTGCAAAAATGCAACGTCATGCACGTGTGGGGTCGCACGCCAGTGGGGTCTATAGGGCGGCGCTACGGCGGCGATCGAGCCTTTCGTAAGCATATTGGCCCAAGGTGTGCGTGTGTGTGTGTGTGCGCGCGCAGGCCCTTGCACGTAAACTGTTCTGGTTGCAATGGTGAAGTCCACCAAGCAGAAGGCGATGGAGGCACAGGTTCGCCATGAGCTTAGGGGGGAGCGTGAGGAGCGGGCTCGCCAGAAGAAAGAGATTGCCAAGGCTGCGAACAAGGATGTGGCGTCGACTCGCTCCCGCGTGAAAACACTGACCAAGAAGGCGTGCATGCGTTTAACAACGTATTGCTAATTAAGTTTCCCGCCCCATAACAACGGCCATCCCCCACCCTGGCCCCCAGCAGCCTCAACAGGCAGATGTCGACTACGCCGCGTTCCCCAAGGCGAAGGATGAGTGGATGAACTCAATTCTGGACCGTGAGGCTGCGATCGGGTCGCACAGCGTCGCAGTCGCATGGCTTGTGCATGCGAAGTCCATGGACGTGGCCTGATCCCGAGTCGGATCGCGCATTAGAAATGCAAGCTGTAAAGCCGTGCGTCGTGTGTCGAACTATCTTGCATCTGTTGTATGTAACATCATGCACATGATTGCAGACGATCCCGTTTGTGGTTTGCGGTCTGGCCGCAGAGTGGTAACGACGACAGCGAAGCAGGGGAGGGGATGCGCGGATGAGGGTGATTGGCGACGGCGTGGGGGGCCGTGCGATTGTTGCCCCCCCCCCACCGCGGCCGGGCCGCCCTGCAATTGCATGTGATGTTGCAGTTGGCATCTTATCCGTATCCCATGTGGCTCGCGAGTCTGACGCTCGCGATGCCCACTTGCCATGTCGCGATCTGTCGCGCCATCTACTTGCGTTAACTACGCAGTGACGTCCGTGCCAAACCTTATCGTTGAGCTAAACCATATGCACGAATGGGTGCAAACTCAGATAAGCTGCGGGTTGGATCCCGCCGCAGTGGCCAAGTGTCAATTTGACCAGTTGCTCCTCAAAGTTGACCATCTGGGAAACTTGAGCACCGATGACGCGTCACTCCTCGCGAATGCCATTCGAGACAATGCGCTGGACCACTGGAGCTCGCGAGAGCTTGCCCAGCTTTGCTCGGCCGTTGGTAACAAGACTGGCTTGCTGGGATACACCAGCGGTTCTAAGAAGTGGCAGGAGGTAACCATCTCCCCTAAATGCCTCACAGCGACTGAGCTCGCTAAGTTGAAGGGGGGACTTATCAGGGAAGGCGTGTGTAAACATTGTGGTCAACCGTGCCGCGCTCATTGGCATGCATGCATTATCAGAAAAAAGTACGGCGCGAGTGGCGGCTGTGGTGGCACATGCCGTTGGGAAATGTGGCAACGCAGATGCGTGGATGAAACTATTGAAGGATGTGAAGAAGAAGTTGGGCGCAGCTGTCGCTGCGAAAGCGCGGGCCAAACGCGGGTACAGGACGATCTGGGCTTATGACACCATCGACCAGATGCATAGCGAGGCATGGCGGGGAGAGGCGCATGACGACGCCGAAGGCCCATGCATGGAGGACATGGGTGCCGACGAGCCCGAGTTCGCGCGAGGGTCTTCCAGCAAGACCAGGAAGACGACCACCGTTGAGCCCGTCGCGCCCCCCCACGCCAAGGCCGCGATGCCAGATGACGGTTGGTGGGCAGATGCAGATGTAACAGAACATGTTCGGGGGGCAGTTGGCCGCGGCGCTCGTCGCCAATGCGGCACTCCATGGAGGACATGCAGCTGGGTCTGCAGGAGCGTCTACAGGGGTGCACTCAGGGGCATCTTCAAGGGGCTGCCCTCTGGAGCCACCAAAGGCGAAGCTCCCGCCTCGTGAGGAGCCAACGCTCGGCAAGTCGGCGGCGGCCGAGCCGACAGTTGATGACGAAGAGCCCGATGCCAACCTGAGCGGCGAGGAGGCCGCCCTGCGCAAGCTGCTCGCCACCAAGGCGAAGGCGGCGGCCGCGGCGACGGCCGCGCGCAAGCGCCCCGCCGCGGCTGGCGACGCGGCCGCCGATGCCACCGAAGCAGATGCATCAGAGGATGCAGAGCAGCCGAAGAGCGCGGGCAAGGGCAAGGGCAAGGGCATCAAACACAAGCACAAAAGCCATAACACATGCAAAAGACACGGCAAGGGCAACAAGAACACGGGCAATAACACGGGCAAGGTCGTCGCGAAGAGGCCCCCAAGCCACGTCGCGAAGCCGAAGGTGCTGCCGCCGCCTGCGAAGGCGGGGAACCTCCACTACAGGGTTGGCTACGTACTGACCCAGAACGACAAGCAGGTATATCGCCCCGTAGTGGGGGCGGGGCGACCAGAGGATCAAGCGGGGCCCTGGCGTGCGCTCGCGCGCTGAGGCGTGGTCCGCTGCCTTTGCGTTCATCGACGATCGGTCGTAGGCCAGCACATCTCATTGTTTGTTGCTGCAGCGATGGATTCGCTTGTGCATCTGTGGTGTAAAACAAATACGGTGCGATCGTCGCATCCTGTCTCACTCGTGTCGATTGCGTTGCGGTCATCGCATATCGCATCAGCCCGTAAGCATTTTGGCTGGCATGGCGTCGGGTCCGCGGCCGAAGCGGTCCCGAACACACTCCGATGCATTAGTTGAGGCCCACCGCGACCCGTATGTTTCCCAGGCAGCATTGTCTCACGTGCCCACTTACGTTCGTGACAGTGGGTTGCCAGGCGCTGTCTCGCGGGGGTCCCAATATAGGGCATATGAGAAACATGTGGTCAATGATCGTAACACATATGGCCTTATATTTAATGGCATGCAGATGCCTCTTGGCGACGATAACGATGGGGGCACATTTGGGAATTGGGTGTGCAACCCAGGGGCGTTCTTGTACGCCATATGCAAGTAAAGCGGGCCGTTCAAGTCATTGATGCGCTAACAATTGCAAAAGCACCCATGTTATTTAGTTGTGCCTTGGAAAATGACTCTTTATTTCGATGGTATATCGCCGCGCGATCCTGCCACGAAAGGCAACGGCTACCGTGGTATGGATGCTGTGTACGGGTCTTTTGCCGAATTTGACGAACACTTGCAAAACGAAGATCTACGGTTCACCCTCAGCACCGCGCGCGTTGCCAAGGTGAAAGATATGCCTGGGGGCATCGGGCAATCTATCCGCATGGTGCTCAGCGAGCTCTTTTTTCATAGATCGGGTGGCGTTCCCTTTGGGACAACGGGGGTTGCGCTGGATGTATCTGCGCTGGGTGACGCAACAACATACGCAACGATAGATGCGAGATTGGCGTGTGTTATAGACGAGGAGGCATTGAGGGAGCTTCATATGAACAAGGGGCACGCTGGCTCTAAGGCCTGCGCAAGTTGCAGGAACGTCCTTAAAAATAAATTCGGCTACACGAAATTCGACAGATCGGGGACATACGTTGATGATACCTGCCTTGACAAAAGCAAACTCGCATACAACACCGACGCGGCAGTCGTCGCGATCTTGGAGAGGTTGCGCCCTGATTGGGAGAGGTACCAGCGAGACGAGCTCACAGGCGCGCAGTACACATCTGCGGCGCAGGTGAAAGGTTGGAGTTTCCGTCCAACGCATGTCGCACTGGACCCGTTTCTTAGATACTTGGTGATGACATTCCTCTGCTTCGATTGGATGCACGTATATTTCGTTAGTGGCATTTTTGATCGGGAAGTCAGGGCCCTCCTAGAGCACAAAGGTTTCAAAAAATTGTGCAGCGCCGACGACCTCCACGAATACTTCATGGAGTGGACGCGGCCATCCAAACACCACTCTGCTGCGACAGTCTGGGAAACGGGAGACTTCCAGGCGAGTGCCTCGCAAGAGCTATCTGCGCTTCCCGCGCTGGCTCTATACATCAGGCAAGTCATTGCCAGTACACCATCATGCGATGCAGTCGCAGACCAGATAGCAAGCACGCTGGCGTCATGTGACGCCGTGGATGTTATTCTCTGCGCGTCGAGGCGATTGCCATGCACACGCCACGAGGTTGAGTCAGCAGTGTTGAAACATCTGGAGCTTCACCAGCGTGCATATGGTGCCAAGTATTGGGTGTATAAGCATCACATGGCTATCCACTTGGCTGATATGTTTGAGAGGCATGGTGCTTTATCATGGTTTGTCCAACAGCGGAAACACAAACATGTCAAAATATTTGCAAAGGACCACCTGTGCAAGACGAGGCCCGAGAAGGTTGTAATGATCCAGCTCACGGCTCAGCACATGCATGATCTACAGAACATCCGCGGGTTGTCACTGGAGTGCGAGTTCGAGTGCGCCACAGCTGCAAGCAAACGTTTGTTGAGTGCTTTGCAGCAGCTGCAGCCAGGCACGCATGCAGCAGTCTCGACCATTGAAGCGCACACCGAACATGGAGGGATAATCAAACGTGGTGACATAATTTTGATGGGTCGCGATCGTGGCCACGTTGCAGTCCAAGTGTGGTTCCACATGAAATGCGACGGCGATCCGCCGCAGAGCTTGGTTCAGATTCTGATTACAAAGCACGTGCATGCGAGCGAACACTTTTCTAGGCATGTCATCGATGATGCCCGCGATCCCGTTCTCATCCCCTTCAGTTCGTTGAAATCTCCAAGGTGGTTTACAGGAGAGTTGGCGATCATATCACGTGCATTTGGCCAGTGGAATACCGTAAATTGTTCTGTTATCGCATACTTTACCCCCAAAAAAAACATCGATATGCAAAGAACACAACATGCAACCTCCAAAACAACAACATGCACGTTCCAAAAAAAAACTCAAGTATAAGCCAACAAACGAACATGTCACTCCAAAAACTCCAATAAGGTAACTAGTTATAACGAGTTACCAGCTAGTTATAACTCCAGCTAACTATTACTAACCGAAGCGTTCCTTCAGGTAGGTAAACGATCCGGATGTCCCCCATCGACGCCGGCGTGGGCCCCCGGCAGTGAAGTGCCGAAGTCCCCGACATCCGCCGGTGCGATGTCTAACCACTTGAAGGGCCGCGAGACGTCCCGCTTGGCGCAGAGGAGGCGCTCTCCGGGGTGGCGCGCGCGGTGCCACACCGCCGTCCTCGCCACCTGCCGATGGCGTGGCTGGACGGCCGGCGGGTGATCGCGTTTGTGGGTGGCTGCGTTAGCCGAGAGCATCGCGTGGATCATGCGCCCCTCGGTCGACAGGGTTCTGTCCGGGAGCTGCTTCGGGGCCCTCCCGAGGGGGTCCTCCACCAACTCCGTCATGAATCCCTCGGCCGCCCGGGAAGCTACCAATGCGATACCCCACGTCACGTCGGCCCATGCCTTCTGGTAGGCCTCGTCGATGTGGGCTCGCACACTAGGGTGCGGCTGGGCCCGCTCCCGCTTCCGCGGTGCGCCCCGCCGCGCAGCCGCTCCGCCTTCTGCCAGCTCCCGGACGTACCCGAATTCGCTCTCGGCTCAGGCACCGCCGCACCTCATCCCCCAGGACGCCGCGGAGAGGGTTGCCCATGCGCTCGTGGCGCGCGCGCCTAAGCAGCGCGGCCGCCTCCTTCAGGGACCCGGTCCGTTGGAGGAGCCGATCCCCCAGGCCAACCAGGGTCCGCATGGCCTCGGATTCATACTCAGGGTGCTCCGTGCAGAAGGTCAGGTAGACCGTAGCTAACTCAGCCGGGCTGCAGCCTTCAAGGTCCTCCACGATGTCCCCTGCCGGGTCCTCGCAAGGGGGGCGAGGCTCACCCGCGCTCGCCTCCCCCTTCTTCTCGCCCAACGGGGGCTTGGGAAGCCCCGCCAGTGCTCGATGCATGGCTGGGCTGAGCCTGCAGCATTTTGAGCCGCCCCCCGAGGCCTGCAAGCGCTCGATCCCCGTGAAGTCGACGCCCTGTAGGCGCCCGGGCGCCTCCGCCCGGGCGAAATTGGGGGACGCCCCCGGGCCATCCCCCCATACGGGTGCCAGTTGCCGCCGCAGCTGGCTCACCGACCATCGGTGGTAGGCTCCCTTCAGAACTTTGGCCAAAGCGGTGCAAAGTCTGGGGGCCCAAACCTGCGCCTCCTTGGTGCGCTTAATGCAGGTGCCGGGCACGTGGTCCTTGAGCTCGACGCGGCGGCGGTCGCGTGGGCATCGGCGCGCCAGCAACAGGGCGTGCAAGTACAGCCAGGGGCTGACGAGCCACCAGCTGCCTTTGCGGTAGCGGCTCTCTGGTGCATCGGACGGGGCCTTACCCCAGGCGCACATGTGGATCGGGGCGATCATGGCCCCGGTCGCCCGCCGCAGCTCTTGCATGGGGGCCTGATCCCAGATCTTGGGATAGCGGCCGGAGGGCCACGAGGACTCGACAAGGAACTCCTTCCCGGCATCGTGGAGGATGCGGCAGGTGTCGCACGTGAACTGGGTGTGGCTGTTCCCGACGAGCTCGAACTCCTTGGAGCCGTCTCCTGCTGGGCGCTCCCACGTGCGGGCCCCCTGCGGGGTCCCGCCCGGCTGGGCCATGAGCCCAAGGTCGGCGCATGAGCCACATGGCGTACCCCAGCGCCAGACGTTAGCCACATCCGGGCCCGTTGGGGTCCGCGCGGCCTCCTGTATGCGCGCGCGAACGGTGCGGTCGAGGGTGTCGCGGTCGGGCCGCGGGCCGGACTCCCGGAGGGGGTCGTCGTAGTATTCGATCGGCTCCAGCACCCGGATACCCTCAGCTCGAAGCGCGGCAGACCAGTTCCCCGACCCTGCGTACACTTCTTGGGCGACCAGACCGTACGCGAACGCGGGGTCGTGTCGAAGTGGGATCGCGTTGGCCTCCAGGAGGCGGGCCTGGACGTCTGCCGGGTGCTCTCCGAACGAGGCCGGTGCGCGCCCCACTGCGCGGCCCGCTCGACCTTCCGCTGCCTTGTAGTGGGTGCAGGGCGCGCTCTTGCCAGGGACGGTTGGTTCGACGTCTGGGCCTTCGTCGAGCATCTCGCGCCAGCCGGCGCTGACGATCTCCCGGGACAGGCTGCCAGCGTGCCCCCAGCGTTGGCCAAGGGCCACCGCCTCCGCGTGGGCGCCGGGGCGCAAGACGCGCATGTGGCCGCGCCAAATCAGGAGCGGGATAACCCGATCGTCCGCGCCGACACCCGTTCCCATCAGGTGGTCAACGCAGAGTCGCCCACTGCCGTTGACACGGTGCACCTGGAGCGTGACCGCGTCGAGGTCGGCGACGGGGCATGCTGCCGGGCAGCGGTAGTCCTTGTCGCGGTGCGGGTGCACCGCGTCGTGGACGTAGGATCGGACATCGGCTTCCATGGCCGCAATCCACGGTGGCGAGTCGCCCAGGGCGCGCAGCGCTGCATGGGCCTCCTCCCGCATAGCGTGCCGATACTGTGCGGCCAGCTGCTGCACCGCGTCCGGGCTGGGCTCACTCTCGGCCTCGCCCGCGCGCAGTAGGAGCACCCCGGCGGCCACGTGCGGCAGCAGACATTGCCGCTCCTCGGTGTCGCCCACCTCCAAGCCCATCGCCCGGGCCATCTCCTCAGCATAGCTGAGGCGGTCCCGGTAGTCGAGGAAGGCCCACTGGACGCGGGTGTCCCCATCCCAGAAGGTGTAAGACCCGCGGCCCACCAGTCCGTCAGCGCCCCGGGCGACTGGGCCAACCTCGGCCCCGCCCTCGGAGACCTGCCCTGCCGCGCAGCTGAGGGCCTCGTGCAGGTCGGCCGCCTCGCCGCGGTCCACGGCCTCCTTGAGGGCCCGTTCCACGGTGAGGCGCTCCCCGCGCAGGCGCGCTCCCATGACGCGCCCGCGCACGTGGCTCCGCAGGTAATCGCTGGCTCCTTTCAGGGGCGCAAATATGCCTTCAGACTCAAGCTCTCAAGCTCCTGCAAAAGCTTGCGGCGGAGCTCCGGTCCCTCCCCCGCGGGCTGGGCGCCCCCGCCGCGCGCGGGCAGTCGTGGTCCTCGAGCCATCCGAAGTCGGGCCCCTTGACCGCTTCCCGGAGGTCGGACTCCATCGCGGTAAGTTGGAGAGCAGCGTAGTCGTCCGTCGCCTGCCCAGGGCACGGGTCGCCCAACGCTCGCGAACCACTGCCTCGGCCCCGGCCCTTCCCCTTCTGGGGGTCAAGGGCGGCGGGGGGTGAGGCGTCCGAGGCCGACCTTCTCGGCCTCGGCTGCCTCGGCCTGCGAGCGCAGTGGCGCGATCATCCCATCCACCTGTTTGGGATCGATCCGCGGCGTCCCAAGGAGCCCCCCGCGCCTCGTGAGCTGCATGACCACTGTGTAGTCCAGCCCGCGCGTCGACTTGATGGGGCCATGGGAGTTAGGGCAGTCGCAAGCCTTGCGAGAGCAGCCCACGCGCGCGGTAGCTAGCCCCCCAACAGATGGGCACGTTATCCTTATTGCGGGGCGCGTGCGCCACGGAGCGCGTACACTCCTGGCGTGTCAGCTCCTTACCCGCCGGATACGCCCTCTTGGGCGTCGTCCCTGCTGGGGCCCCGGTGCCCGCCTTGGGCCCCGCCTTCGGCTGGGGACCAGATCCCGCCTTGGGCCTATCGTCGCCTGGCGCCGAGGGCTGGGCCTCGCCTACCTCATCGCCTCCTCCCGCCTTCGGCGGCCACTTCGTAAGATGGGCGTTCAGTTGCCCATTGAGGAGGCGAGTGAGCGCAACCTTGCGCCGGGGTACCACTATCTGCTGGTAGTAGGCGTTCGGGTCCCCGAGGTCGAACGTCCGGGGCAGGTCGTAGCCGCTCTCCGGCATGAGCAGAATGTACTTGATGTCTTCCTTCCTCGGGTTCTCAGTGTCAAGCTCCCGGCAGGTCCGACGTCTCAGTTCCCGTAGTTCTTCGACCCAGGTGCTCCGGAGCTCCTCCCACAGGTCCTTGACCCAGTGGTCTGGGAACTCCGAGGGACCCCTCTCGAAGGCAGCCTCCAGGAAACCCAGTGACCGCCGACCTTCGGCCCCGCGCGCTACTCCCATGATGGACTCGAACATCTGGATCTCGCATCGGGCCCTCTTAAACCAGGTCGCCATATGCGTGGCGGGCCGCTGGTGGGGCTCCAGCTTATCGTCTACAGGGGGCCGGTAGCCGTCGAAGTCCTCGTCGCGTGCTGGGATGCAATCGTCCACGCTCAGGTCGCGCGGGCCCGTCCCAAAGGCGAGCGCCGCGTAGCCATGCGCCACGCGGTTCGTGACCAGGCAGGGGAACCCGATCGTCTTGGGCGTGCTCTTGGAATGCGCGCACATGCGCTCGAGGGAGTCGAACAGGTCCTTCCCGGCGATCCCATCGCAAGCCTCGACCACGAAGGTGTTACACCCCCTGGCTATGTAAAGATCCAGCTCCTCATCCCGACCGATCCCCGCCCGGGCACCCCGGGCCTTCTGGTCGCCCTCGGCGGCCCGCGCCTTCCGCTCGGCGGCGAGGACGTGGCGTTCAGTAAGGCGATTCTGGCGATCCAGCCGCTCTATGATCTGGGCTTCGGCCTCGGCCGCAAGGCCGCCCAAGGCCCCGCGCGCCCCAGCGCCGTCGGGGCCACCAGCGCGCTCTCCGCCCATCCCGCCACCGCGGGGCGACTGGCCGGTGAGGTGTCCAAGGGCCGAAGGCCCGTCGAGAAGCGGATTGGTCCCGCGGGCGGGGCCCCCGCGCCCCTCGCGTGCCAGTGGGTCGCGATCTCCCAGCAGGCCGCGACGCGGGTCCGCGGGTCGGGCGGCGGGGGCGGCCCCGAAGTGCTCACGTCGGGGTACCTGCCTCGGGCTGGGGCCCCGCCCCCGCGCCGAGCGGCCCTGCGATCCTTCGCGCGAGAGGCTGCCCTGCAGGGGGGCCTTGTCACTGGCCGCGGCGCGCTCGCGCGCGCGCGCGCCCAGCTGCGCATCCTCCAGATCCGCGAGGGCGCGCTCCAGATCGGGCCCCAAGGGGCCCGCCGCGGCCGCTTGGGCAGCCCTCCTCCGCAGCTTCCGGTCCGCCTGCTCCGAGTGGGACCCGAGTGGGTCCGCGGTCATGCCCGGCGCGCTGAGTGCCGCCGCTTGCCCCCCTCGCCCCTTGAGGTCCTCCGCCCGTAGGGTGTCCATGAATATCTCGAGGGGATCAGGATCCTCGGCGTCCTCGTTCGCGCCGGCGGCGGTCGCCGCCGGGCGCGGCGGGGCCGCCGCTGAGGCTGGGCGGGGCAAACCTCCGTGCCGGGCGCGAGCTGTGCCCCATGGGCGCCGCCCCTTCAGTGACGGCCGAGCGTGCGTCCCGGGGCGTGCTGTAGCGCTGCTGGCGCTCCGCGCTAGTCATGTAGCGCCGCCTCCAGCCGCTCGCGCTCTCCACGCCCACACCGCCCCACTGCTCCTGGCGTAACATCGCCAGCAAATCCTGCGGGAGATGGTGGGCGGTGACACGCAGCCCCGCCCCCCGCGCGCCTTGGGGGACCTCGTACAGCAGCCGACTGATCCAGTCAATCGGGCAACGCCCGTCCTCCAGCGGGGGCGAGTGCCGCACGACTTCGCTTGCCGGGACCTCCGCCCGGACACCCTCAAGGCTGGTCCCGATGATAAGTCGGGCGTCCCCGCCCGTGCCTCGCGCGTCGAGCCCCTCGCATTCACCCGGTAGAATGTACCATGGACACGTCGGGGGAGCGCCATATAGGGAGCCCACAAAGGACGTACGCGCCCAGCTATGTACATGAACACGGCCCCTCGATCCGCGAGACCGGCCGCGTTATACGAAGATTTGCGCAATGCGTACTCTCGAAACCAGCGTGGATTCATGTACATGTACGTCCTTCTTTCGCCCCTGACCATAGGCATCCTCGGCCCCGCGGGGGTCGCCAGGGAGGATCGGGCAGACCTTCACGAGGATGGGCTCCTGAAGCCACCCGTGATGGGCGATCCGATCGCCCGGGGCTCCACGGTCGGCTGACCGTGAGCGATCACTGGCCCTCGCTTCCGCGGATCGTGATCGACGCGGCTGCGGGCCGGAGGCCATGGCCTGGATCCTCGTAGGATCGAGATCGACGGTCGGGGCCGCAGCGGGAAGTGGCGGCGCGGCGAGCGGAGGATCAGCCGCGCCCTGCGCCACGGTCACCCCCTCGGCGGCGTGCGCAGTCCAATCGCGCGCCTTGGCAGGGCTTGGTACCCGCGCACTCATGCGGCGGCGCAGGCCTCCGAGGATCCCCGGCTGGACCGTCGCCTCAACACGCACGGTTGGGCCCTCGTCCCGTCGAAGGTGCCCGCCGCACATCGGAGCTCCTCCGCAGCTGCCCTTCGCCATGCGGAGGCATGCGGGGGGGCTGCGCTTGCGGCCGATGAGGGTGGACCGACACTTCTGAGCATGGTGGGCACAGAGATGCACCTGGGCGCTGAGGCAATGCCCCGGCCGAAGGACGTCCGATGCCTCCGCATCCTCTTGCAACAGGACACTCGCCTCCTGCATCCCTCGGCACCCGCGCCCCTCCGGCTGAAGGGGGCGTGCTCCGCCTGCCAGCTGCGCCCCAACTTGCGCGGCTTGGCATGGGCGCCCCTCCGCCTCCACTTCACTCTCCGAGTCTATATCCAGGCGGCGGTAACCCGCAGCGTCGGCGATGTAACGCGGCTCCGGCCGGGCACGGCCCAGCCACCCGCACGCCGACCACGGCAGGCAGAGCAGCCATTTGAGAAGCCCGAAAACTTTCCGGAGCCCCACGCCGACGGCCCGGCAGGCGGTGGCCTTCCCGTGCTCTGCTAGGTCCACGATCTGCGTGTGGTCGATGGCCGCGTACTGGTCGACATGCATGGGGTGCGCCACGGGGCAAGATGCGCACTCGACGGCACGGCATAGATGCACGTTGCCGGTCTCCTCGAGGTTCAACCGCCACTTGCGGCTGGTGCACCCAAGGACCTGCCCGATCTTAATGTTGAGACCGTGGCGATCCAGCGGATACCTGTCCGCGAAGTTGCAGCTGGCGCGGGCCACCTGCCCATGCTTACGCAGGAGCACATGGTTGTGCGCTCGATTAGTCCCCCGGCCGCGCACCCCCTTAGTGTAGAACTCCGTTTCCACCACGCCGTCTAACCCCGGCCCGCGCCAGCGCACCAACATGGGCGCCGGGGGGGGAGGGGGGGGAAGGGTGCCGGGCCCGTCGCCTCCACGCCGCCGGCAGCATCAGGTAATCTGGCACCAAGCCCAGCGGAGTCCACTAGCCGCCCACAGCATAGGCTGAGCCGCCGTGTTGACGAGAAGGCCAGGGCACCCAACACAAACGTGCAGATGCCCAGCACGAAGCAGAGGACAGCCGTCTCCCACCAGGAGCTAAGCATCTTAACGCCCAGCCGAACGATGGCGGATCCAACCCAGCCACCGCTCGTGCGGATCGTGCCCGCGTGGTCGGGTGAGCTCACCCACGCACCGTAGCCCACGAACTCGAAGACCCAGGCGGCGAAGCCCCAGCCGGGCCCTGGCCCCGTCTCGGGGGACGGGGTGGGGGGCGGAGGTGGTGGCGGCGGCGTCCTTCGCCCAGCCCACCAGTGGGGCAGGTGCGGTACCCAACCGCTCTAGTAGTAGTAGTAGTAGTAGTAGTAGTAGTAGTAGTAGTAGTAGTAGTAGTAGTAGTAGTAGTAGTAGTAGTAGTAGTAGTAGTAGTAGTAGTAGTAGTAGTAGTAGTAGTAGTAGTAGTAGTAGTAGTAGTAGTAAGTAGTAGTAGTAGTTAGTAGTAGTAGTAGTAGTAGTAGTAGTAGTAGTAGTAGTAGTAGTAGTAGTAGTAGTAGTAGTAGTAGTAGTAGTAGTAGTAGTAGTAGTAGTAGTAGTAGTAGTAGTAGTAGTAGTAGTAGTAGTAGTAGTAGTAGTAGTAGTAGTAGTAGTAGTAGTAGTAGTAGTAGTAGTAGTAGTAGTAGTAGTAGTAGTAGTTAGTAGTAGTAGTAGTAGTAGTAGTAGTAGTAGTAGTAGTAGTAGTAGTAGTAGTAGTAGTAGTAGTAGTAGTAGTAGTAGTAGTAGTAGTAGTAGTAGTAGTAGTAGTAGTAGTAGTAGTAGTAGTAGTAGTAGTAGTAGTAGTAGTAGTAGTAGTAGTAGTAGTAGTAGTAGTAGTAGTAGTAGTAGTAGTAGTAGTAGTAGTAGTAGTAGTAGTAGTAGTAGTAGTAGTAGTAGTAGTAGTAGTAGTAGTAGTAGTAGTAGTAGTAGTAGTAGTAGTAGTAGTAGTAGTAGTAGTAGTAGTAGTAGTAGTAGTAGTAGTAGTAGTAGTAGTAGTAGTAGTAGTAGTAGTAGTAGTAGTAGTAGTAGTAGTAGTAGTAGTAGTAGTAGTAGTAGTAGTAGTAGTAGTAGTAGTAGTAGTAGTAGTAGTAGTAGTAGTAGTAGTAGTAGTAGTAGTAGTAGTAGTAGTAATAGTAGTAGTAGTAGCCTCTCGGCTGGTCAAGCTCGCCGTGTCCCGCCTGGTTCTCTGGTGCGGCTGGCTGCCCACGCATGCTTTCGGGTCCGGCGCTCTCCTCACGCTCCGGCGCGGCAGGGCTGCCCGTAGGCTCGCCCCCGCGTGCGCGTCCGGAGCCCGCAGGGGGGGGGCGTCCGTCGTCGTCGACCTCGCCTGCGGTGGCGGGGGGGCGCCTGGCACCCCCAGGGGCTTGGCCGGCGGCCCTCACCCCTTCCCCCCCTCGGGCGCGGGCTTGGCCGGCGGTCCCCGCCCTTTGCCATGCCACCGCCCGCCGGTAAGGCTTTCGGCCCGGGCAGGGCTGGTGGCGTCGGCGCTGGGACCTCGCCCCCCGCGCGTCCGAACGGCAGCCAGCTCGACGCCCCCTGGACCGAGAAGGTACCACCCATAACCAGGATCATCAGGTGCGATCCGAGGAAGCCCACAGCCATGGCACCGCAGCAGCGCCCCCTAGTCCGCAGACTAGCTCGGCTGCGGTCATGGCCGCACCGCGGCCCCCTGGAACGCCCGCGCGTCGGCCTGAGCCGAACGCTACGGACCAAAATGGCTACCTGAGCCCACACCCCCTCCCACTTAACCTGCAGTCTACAAACCTATCAGACTATACAATCCTCCTCCTCCTCCTCATCCTCCGCTTCCTCCCCCCGCTCCTAGCCCTTTCGATCAGGGTCGGCGGCGCCGGCCGTCAGGCCTCTCCAATACGTGTTACGTCTGTGAACATATCAATGGGCGTCGTAGCTCGTCGGATGGCTTCTGGCAAGCTCGGCCTGTCCCGGTCGTGCGCTTCCAATGTTCTGAACGCGCCAGCGGCCAAATCCTCGCACACATAGTACCCGCCTGGTCGGACAGTTGTGACTAGATTGTAAAAGAACATGAAATTCTGGAGAGGACTGTGTCCAGCGTCGTCCACAATGATGTCGAACCCACCGCCGCGGTTAACGGGGTCAAGCATGGCGGCAGTCGAACCGACCGTCGAATTCCAGCCGAAATCACGATCCCTCCAGGCCCCTGGGGGCTTGTCGCCATCCATGCCAAGGTGGTGCATATAAACTCTCTTCTGCAATTGACTGCTTAAGCCTTGCATTATCGAATTACACCGGTCACAATTGAGGTCATTCATGTGAAATGTCGCGTTCGCATTAAAAAAATCGGCCCATACCCGCAACGACGCGCCATTGGCAAGCCCAAACTCGGCAAGGCGGAGACCTTCGAACTTGCGTAGCCGCTCGAACAACAAACCGTACAGTCGCCAGTAGCCATGTATCGCTCCTTTGTCTGCCTCATGCCGAAGGCATATGTCCAGAAATGCTGCACGGCCTTGCCAACACCCGTCGCTGCGTTCATCGGTTGGCTGGAGCTGCTTGTGCGACGACACTGCTTCGTCCATCTGCTCATTTGGGACTTGTGGATCAGGAGCTGCTGAGAGATGCGGAGGGAGCCACTGCCACAACTTCTGGTCAAACAAGGGGTGCACCTGCCCCTTCCGGGCTGCGATGACGCCCCTCCACACGTGCAGAGACTCGAGAGGCAGTTCGCAGCTTTCTTCTGGCCGGCAGTGGTCGGACACTGAGCTGGGACGACCGAGCCCGCATCCTGAACTGGGGCGATTGAGCATGTCCACGAGATGCCTCCACCAATTCGCGCAGGGACCGATGTTCTGAGAACGCGACGCGCAGGACTCGACGTGCTCCGCTATGTATAGGCCCTGGTAACGCAAGACGGGAAACAGCTGGTGAACGCGGGATGGAAGAGCATCACCGCCTGCAGAGTCAACGATGAGATCAAACTGGCCGTTGTCCTTCAGCAATTCCACGCTGTTGTCCCATCTCACGATTTGGTGTGAACCAACATATTGAATCAACGGGGTCAAATGTTCGGAAGGCTCCCCGATGACGAGAACCTGCCTCGGATCAGCTGGCAGAGCGCTGAAAACTACTCTGGCCGTGCTTCCGCCTCTGACGCCCCTGCTAGCCTGGAGCGCTGGGGCAGCCGCACATCCTCCCAGATCCGAGTCCTGGGAAGAAGTATACTGGGACATCCCAGACTCAGACGACGCCGGGGCCGAGGCCGAGGCCGATCCCACAAGTGACGGCCTCTGCAAACTGTAAAAGCGAATACTGAACAGTACCATGAAAACGGCAAGAACTACGAATAAACTGCGCAATCTGGCCATACGGTATGGCCGTACCGTCTGGCCCATACCGTTTGCAAACTCGAGAAGCGAGAAAGCTTTCTCGCTCGCAGGGGAAAATGCGGGGTCTGTTCGAAAGCCTACAACCTCGCAGCCTGAGCCAAAATAGCCACGGGGCCCTTCTGGGGGTGTTTGGGCCGTCTCGGGGCTTTCTCAGGGCCCTCTTGGAGCTCTCTTAGGGCCCTCTCGCGGCTCTCCTGGGCCGTCGCGGGACCTTCTTGGGCCATCTTGGGGGCCTCGTAGGCTATCTTGAGGCTGTCTGGGGCCTCCTTTGGGCTTCCTTGGAGCCCTCGACTCGCGCCGCCCCCTGAGCCGTCCGAAGAAGGCGAGAACACAGAAAACCTTCAACCTACCCCCCCCAAACATGATCGACCCACGAACCCGGAAAGGAATATAGAAATGTAAAGCATGGCAACGTTTCAAAGACACCTGATTGGGCGACGGGCAAATGCAATGCTGAATGTATCGATCTTGATGTACTGTGCCGAGGGTTGTGCTGTGCTACGCCGTGCTGAACTGCGATGTGCCATGCCGCGATTGTGCCCTAATAGCGTTGTGGATCGAGTCCTCCCTGGCATCCGAGTCCTGACCAAACTGATCTGGATCTTAAGCTCAAGCTGCCTGAGCAGATGGTAGCTGCCCCAGAGCTAATCTACAGAGGGGACATGCCAGGAGGACGCGCCGCGGAACGTCCCAAGGGACGCGCCAGGCGACGTGCCAGGGGACGTGCCATGGGGACGCACCGCGGGACGTGCCAAGGGGACGCGCTACGGAACGTGCCAATGGACGTGCCGCGCGACGTGCCAGGGGACGCGCCGCGCGACGTCTCAGGTGGACTCGCCACGGAACGCGCCAAGGAACGTGCCAAGGTGCAATGTTGAGTGTATCGATCTTGATGTACCGTGCCGACGGCTGCGCTGTGCTGGGCCCTGCTGAACTGCGATGTGCCATGCCGCGATTGTGCTCTATATAGCGTTGTGGATCGAGTCCTCTTTGCATTCGAGTCCTGACCGAACTGATCTGGATCTTAGCTCGAGCTGCCTGAGCAGATGGTAGCTGCCCCAGAACAAATCTACAGAGGGGACATGCCAGGAGGACGCGCCGCGGAACGTCCCAAGGGACGCGCCAGGCGACGTGCCAGGGGACGTGCCATGGGCACGCACCGCCAGACGTGCCAAGAAGACGCGCTACGGAACGTGCCAACGGACGTGCACCGCGCGACGTGCCAGGGGGACTCGCCACGGGACGCTCCGCTGAACGTGCCAGGCAACATGCCAGGCTGCAATGCTAAAGGTATCGATATCGATGTACCGTGTCGAGGGCTGTGCTGTGCCTGGGCGACCTGGGCACGTGATAACACGCGTTTCGCTCAAGACGTTCTCAGCACATCCTCATGCTAGACATCCGCCTGGGCAACCTGGACACGTGCAAACAAGCGTCTCGATCGAGACTTCCTCGACACATCCTCATGCTAGACATCCGCCTGGGCGACCTGGACACGTGAAAACAAGCCTCTGGATCGAGACATCCTCAATAAATCCTCATGCTAAACATCTGTCTGGGCAACCTGGAGGCGTGAAACCAAGCGTCTCGCTCGAGACATCCTCAAGACCTGGGCACGTGAAAACGAGCATTTTACTAGAGAGATCCTCTGAATTCTGGTCCCCAGGAGAGGACACTATATAACACAAAACAAGAGTTTCGCTCGAGACATCCTCAACAATTTCTGAAACAAACAAGCGTTTCGCTAGGGGCATCCTCAATTTTAAATTCGCCGGCCCTACGCGACCTCGTTATTTATCGCAAAAGAAATTTGCCGGCCCTACAGCCGTCAGATCCGGGGGTTAACAGCTAAAAGAGAACCCTGGGCCTGCGCCCTTTCCGGGAAAAAAACGAGCACGGTCTCCCAGAGCCGTTTTGGAAGGCCCCCGAGCACTCTCGGAGCATCTCGGACTTAGTTTGGACCGCTGGAGGCGCCGAATGAGCCGTCTGAAACGTCGGGGGCCCGGCTTGGGACGACTCGAGGCCGCCGCGGATCGTCTCGACAGTTGTCCGAGAGCCCTCGGCGTCGATTTTTGGAGAGTCCGGGGGCCCTTGGGTCGCCCCGGGGCCTCCTTAGGGCCTTGCGAGCCGTCTTGGACGACGTTGAGAGCACACAGGAACGGATTTGCAAAAAACGCACGTTTCCCCCCCAAGGGCGACACGGTGTCGGTCCTCTGCGGGTCCTCTTGGGGGGGCTTCGGGAGCGATCTTGGGGCGCGTTGCAAGCCTCCGAAGCCGTGTTGAAGCCATCTGAGGCCATCTCGGAGTGTTCATGGGCCATCTCGGGGGCCTCTCGGGCCCTCTTCGGCGCCTTTGCGGGCCCTGTCCTCTTTGCTCGCAGCAGCCAAGCAAGGGCAACGGCACGCAGGGAGAAACTGATCCAACGTCGCCTGCACGCGGGAAGAAGAAATGCCGACGCGGGAACACGAATGGCTTCAAAACGGCTGCCTGCATAAGCAGGCCTCTGCTCAGATAAGGGAGAAGGGCAATATGCTCGACCCACGAACCCGGAAAGGAATATAGAAATGTAACGCATGGCAACGTTTTCAAAAACACCTGATTGGGTGACGGGCAAATACAATGCTGAGTGTATCGATCTTGTACCCTGCCAAGGGCTGTGCTGTGCTGCACGGTGCTGAATTGCGATATGCCACGCCGCGATTGTGCTCTATAGCATCGTGGATCGAGTCCTCCTTTGCATCCGAGTCCTGGCCGAACTGATCTGGATCTTAAGCTCGAGCTGCCTAAACACATAGTAGCTGCCCCAGGGCTAATTGACAGGGGGACATGCCAGGAGGACGCGCCGCGAAACATCCCAAATGACGCACCAGGCGACGTGCCACGGGACGTGCCATGGGGTCGCACCTCGGGACGTGCCAAGGGGACGCGCTACGGAACGTGCCAGTGGACGTGCCACAAAATGTGCCAGGGGACGCGCCACGCGACGTGCCAAGGGGACTCGCCAAGGGACGCCCCACGGAACGTGTCAAGGAACGTGCCAAATTGCAATGCTAAGAATATCGATTTTGATGTACCGTGCCGAAGTCTGTGCTGTGCTGCGTCGCGCCGAATTGCAATGTGCCATACCGCGATTGTGCTCTATAGTGTTGGGGATCGAGTCCTCCTTTGCATCCGAGTCCTGACCGAACTGATCTGGATCTTAAGCTCAAGCTGCCTGAACACATAGTAGCTGCCCCAGAGCTAGTTGGCAGGGGGACATGACAGGAGGACGCGCCGCGGAACGTCTCAAGGGACGCGCCAAGCGACGTGCCAGGGTACGTGCCATGGGGACGCACCGCGGGACGTGCCAAGGGGACGCGCTACGGAACGTGCTGGAGACAAGCGTTTCGCTCGAGACATCCTGTCAAAGTCCGCCGACCCCTTGTGGGTCTCTAGGCGTGTGAGATAGTTCCCCCCCCCATACCCCCCCAGGGACCCCAAACCGGAGATTCGACACCCCCCCGGCCCCGGGGCACCCAGGACCGAACGCGTCATGGGGGAGCAAAAGGTCCCAAAACGGGCCAGAAGCGCAAAAACGGGCCCACACGACTGTCCAAAAAGGCCCCAAGAGGCCTCCAAGACGGCCCACGAGGGCCCCGAGACGCCAAACGAACGCTCCAAGACGCCCAAGATGGCCCAAAGACGGCCTAAGAGGTCCCCTAGACGGCCCAAGAGGTCCCCACGAGGCCCCAAGAGGCCTCCAAGATGCGTCCCAAGAGGGTCCCTAGACGCAAAAATTTGTCCATTCCCTTCGTAAAACGTAAATGTTTTACAAATTTGCCTTCTGGGCTTTCCGATGCTCCCACACGGCCCAAGAGGCCCCCAAGACCGCCCCAAAACGGCCCAAAAAACCTCCAAGAGAGTCCCAAGATAGCCCAAGAGGGCCCCAAGACGGCCCAACAGGCGTCCAAGACGGCCCAGGAGGGCCCCGAAGACGGCCCCAAGAGCGCTCCAGGAGCGCTCCAAGTGGCCTCCAAGAGAGCTCAATATGGTCCCAGACGGTCCAAGAGCGATCAAAGACACCGAAGGTGGCCTCCAGCCGGCCCAAGATGCCCCCAAGAGGCCCCAAGAGGCATCCAAGATGCGCCCCAAGACGGCCTCCAGACGCAACACATTGGCCCGTTCCCTACGTAAAACGTATTTGTTTCACAAGTTCGCCTTTCCGGCTTTCCGACGCGCCCAAGAAGCCCACAAGACCGCAACAAGACGGTCCAGAAAGCCTCCAAGAGGGCCCCCAGACAGCCCAAGAGGGCGCCAAGACGGCTCAAGAGGCGCCGAAGACGGCCCAAGAGAGCCCCGAAAACGGCCCCAAGAGCGCTCCAGGAGCGCTCCTAGTGGTTCCCAAGAGAGCTCGACATGGTCCCACACGGTCCAAGATAGCGATCGAAGACACCCGAGATGGCCTCCAGCTGGCCCAAGACGCCCCCAAGGGGCCTCCACGATGCGTCCCAAGAGGGTCCCTCGACGCAGAAAAATGGCCCTTTTCGTTCGTAAAACGCATTTGTTTCAGAAACTCGCCTACTGGCCTTTCCGATGCTTCCAGACGGCCCGAGAGGCCCCGAAAACCGTCCCAAGACAGCCCAAGAGGCCCCCAAGACTGCCCCACGACGGCCCAAGATGGCCCCGAGAAGGCCCAAGAGGTCCCCAAGACGGCCCAAGAAGGCTCCAAGACGGCACCAAGAGGGGCCCAAGTGGGCAACCAAAAATTTACAAATCTAGCTTTCCGCCCCCACGAGCCCCAGGGGCGCCCAAGACTGCCCCAAGAGGCCGCCAGAGGCCCCCAAGAGGCCGCCAAGACGCCCCGAGGAGCCCCCAAGAGGCCCCCAGGAGGCCCCCAAAAGACCCCCAGACGCTTTCGCATTGCGAGCCGTCAAGCCAACTGCAATGCACTCCGCGCATACAGCATTACTCTTCCTCGCGACGTGCTCACTATCTTGCTCGGCGCTAATGCGTTGCTGCCGCGCGAACTGTTTCGCGCGCGCTGCGAACGTCAACAGCCTCTTCACCCGTTTCGACTCATCTGCCACATCTTTCGCGGCGATGCCTCGCTAATCACAGCTTCCGCAGGCTACTTTTGATCCTTCCGTCTTCCGGCGCTCCCCCACTTGGTTGCGGGTCGAAAGGCCGACCTCCCAGAAGGACACCCCGCGCCCGGGCGCGCAGCGCGCAAGGCGCTCGCAAAACACGCCCCCACAACGGGCCACAAGCGCGCCAAAGGGCCAAACAAATCCCCCATTCCCTCAGAACAGAAAATCATTTTTCGCATGCTCGCCTATTCGGTTCTCGCAACGTCCCAGACGGGCAGAGAAACATTCAACATCGCTCCCAGACTGCCAAAGGGGCCCCCAAGAAGGGCCGAAGAGGGTCCAGCAACAGCCCCCGTAGCCTCCAGGACAATGGAAGAAAGCCCCCAGACGGCTCCAAGACGGAGCGCACAGGGCACCTTCTCGAGCCTTCGGCCCGAAGACGCCCCCAGCGCTCCAAGAACAGACCAAGAGGCCCTGAGGGGCCCCCCAAGAGAACCTCAAAGGCCTCCAAGAAGCCCCCAGGAAGCCCCCGAGAGGTCCCAAAACTTGGCCAGAGATGCCTCGAGGCGGCCGGATATGGCCTGCAGACAGGCCAAGATGCCACCAAAAGGCCGCATAAGAGCACCAAGAGATACGATAACAGCAACAAAGCAACAGGAACGATGTCGAGCGCCGCGCCACAATTCGGACAAGCCTCGTGACATGCAGTCCTGGAGACGCAATAGTTTATATAGGGGTCGGCGGATGTGGCGTCAGCCTATAGAATCGCATTTCGGAACCCGTCGAAATCGAATCGAATCGGATCGAATCGGAGGACTCGAAACGGGCCCTGTGCGGCTGGCCAACGGCGCGGCTGTGAAATCCGCCCGCCAGCAGCTACGCCAAGGCGAGAGCGCGGACGCGGATCCACGACGCGAGCTCCTTATCCCCGCCCTGCGGTTGGCCAGCGGCACGGCTGTGAGATCCGCCGAGCCATGCCGAATCAATCCCGTCAATCCCAGAAGTGCCCCCACGCCGCAGTCGAAGCCACGCTCAAGAGGCACCTGGCCAAGAAGACCCAACGACTCGCCAGCGAATGTTTGACTTCAACATCGCCAGAGGCGCCGCAGCGGATCTGCCAGCCCGCACGACGAAGGGCCTGCTTGCTGACAAGAGGCAAAGCGGAGAGGTACACGACAACAGGCACACCGACCCCTGACAGCAGGAAGCGCACCAAAGCCACATAAAATCGCACAGGAGGCCCCGAGGAGAAGCGCAGACCGATGAAGCCGACAAGCCCGCAGCGGCGCGACCATCACCAGGAAGACCACCGCTACGACCTCCGCGTCTAACACCAACTGGCCCCCGAGTGGCTCCGCAAAGCCGCTGCTCAAGTACGCCCAAGTGGGCACGAGGAGCCCCCGAGCCTTGAATAGAGCGTTGTCACAGACGCCGACGCCCAAAGGGCACCGACAAGAGGCGCCGACCTCCCCCAGGCGACAGATTGTTCCTCTTGGGCTCAGAACGAAAGCCCCGGGCCCAATGATGTTTGCGCAGACCCAATTTTGGTATTGGTTGTGTTCTGGTGGATCCGATTTCTGTCCGCGCGGATGCGACTGCGGATTTTCTGGGTCCGCGCCCGGCCTCATGTTTTACGGCGGGTCCGATTTCTGCCCCGTTTAAATGTTATATTATGACGGGGCACTGGAAGACGGGGCGCTGGAAGAAATCGGGCCCGCGTCCAACAGGGGAGCGGGGGGCGGATATCAACTTTCCAGGATGGGCCCCGCGCTGTCCCGCGCACTCCCATCGACTCTCCGCGCGCGCGGGCTCCACTCAACACGAATGCATATCTCTCATCCCGGTTGCTGCATGCATCTCGTCCGATCGCCGTCCGTTCGGAGGCGCCGACGTTGTCTCGCGAACCCCCCAGCGCCATGCTCACCTCGAGGGGGTCATATTTCGCCCTGCGCAACTACGCAAGAGCTCCAGCATGTGCATATGGGGGGAGTACAAGAAAACCTCGGGGACATCTGCATGTTCAGCACCGCCTTCAATACCAGCCCCCCCGCCCAGACCTCCTCCTCCAACTGGTGGGCTTGTTTTCCACCGCCACCGCCGCCAATAGTAGGAGGGCGAGGGGGTCCTGTGAACTCGTCGAAGCACTCGAAGTCTCCAGCCCCCCTCGAATCGAAGTCCGAATCTCTGCCAACTTTTGAACACGCCCCCTCACTATGCTCTGCAGGCGGGGGGTGGCGATGGTAACCTTTTCGGTCAGTTGAGAGGCCTCTCGAGCTCAAAATGGCAATGGTGAAACGCGCCGCCACTCTCTGATGTGCGGACACTGGATATCACAACATTCTGTCAGAATCCTCAAAACATACATTATGTGGAGTCCAATACACACCGGTGAGCAACGGAATGAGCACTCGTATAAACTCTCACCTTGCTCACGCGAAACTGATAGCATACCATCGCAAGTAAATCGAGCAACGCAGCTGCGCTCGAGAGAACTGCGCCAGACACCGCGTCGCAAGAAAACCTCTGCTGAAATGAAGAGCTCCTTTGCAAGGAAGGGGGGGGGAACAAATGAGACTGGAACAGGATGCAAATCATTATTTGCTGGGGCGCCTTCACTCACTGCGCGGCTTCTGCTGCGCCGCGTGCAGCTCGCGGGCAATCTCCAAGCCTCGTCGAAAACCGTTCGTCACATGCTTGCGCTGTCCGCAGTGTCCATCCGGTAGACCAACGCTCGCGCAGCGCACGGGACCTAGGCAGCCGACGTCCCACATGATGGCGCTCAGCTCCATCATCCTCTCCTTCTGGGCCTTGGTCTGTTCCCTCGCCTTCTCTGGCTCGGGTTCTGGCGCGTCCGGGGCCTTCGTCGCCTTCTGCGAAACCTTGCAGATCACGCAGCATATGGACGCTGCGACCATCAACGACATCATCATGCTGAAGGTTCCTTGCGCCAACGTGCTCAGCGGCATCTTGATCACTATCCGCGGGCTCTTGGTCCACTCGAACTCCACCAGGGCCGTCTCGATATCACTGTCATAGATCGTCACCTCGCTGGCTGCGGCTGACCTCGAAAGAGACACCGCGGTCGCCGTCGCTGCTGTCGCACTCGTCTTCGATCTTGACGTGGCAAACCTCTTGGCCTCCTCCTGTTGGTCCTTGGCCGTCTTCTTTTTCGCCGCCTGGAACTTCTCATCGAACTTCAGGCTGATCGCCCCCGTCCTGAGTCGAACGGCCAGTAGCTGTCTGGCTGCTGGAATTGGTGAAGCCGTCTGCGAACTGTCGCTCTGAGCTGACCCAATGCCAGCCCGTGGCACTCGCCGTCGCGCGCTCCTTCAGCACTTGCACCTCGATACCCGGCCGCCTGTCATCGAAGTTGCGCACGCGTGGCATCTGAGCTGCGTCGTCGAGAGCCTCGGCGCCCACCAGCGCCGGTTGCGCCCAGGCGGTGGCGCAGGAACAGGCAGGGGTCCAGCGGGTGAACCACGAATCCACGCGTAATCATGCGGTCGGTAGCTTCCTCCGACCAAAGCCTCGGTGCGTCGCTCAGCCCGCGCATACTCATGAGTAGCTTCATCCTCTGGCCCGGCTGGTAGCCAAGCATCCTGCACGCCTCCGCCGGCAAAAACACAGAAATCCCACGATCCGAGCGCTTGCCCTGCAAAAACGCGGTGCTTGGCGTCCGCGGCGAACAGGGCCCAACCGTGAATGCAGCCGAGCATCGCGATGGAGGTTCTGCTAAATCTTGTCATCGTCGGTGAGAATTTGGCCAGTTCCCCTGCAATCGCGCCTGGGTCTCAGAACCCTTGGATAACCAGCCTGGCCATGGCCCCGTTGCTTCCGTCGGCGTTTCTCGACCAATTCAATAGGAAACTCGCGCGCAGCACCTCGTTGGGGTCGCTGACCTCATTCTTATATTGCTCCCAAACCTGGTTACCGAAGAAGCTCTGCAACTCCGCGGGCTTCGCCTCCGCGAACTTGGCGTTGTCCTCCACGTTCATGTTCTTCTCGCCCTGCTCGCCAGCCAAGTAGCACTCCTCGTAGTCGAGGAAGAACGCCTGGTCCTCTGCGTTGTAGCTCCAGCCCTTGGGCAGCGCGTCCAAGTCTAGAAACATTACATCCTCTTGGATCTCCACTTTGTCGTAGGGTCCTGCCCAACTGTCTCGCCGATCTCGATGCGCCGCGAACGCCCTCATTGGAGCCATCTCCGATGCATCGATGTTCCTCCGCATCTCCTTGAACCTCGCTGCTGGGTCAAAGATCGCTGGCTGAGCCGGCGCCGTCTGTGCTGCTCGAACCTCTGTTGCATCTGGTACTTGCTCTTGAACTGGCTGTTGTTGTAACTCCATGTCATCATCGTCCGGAATCGCCGTGTCGTCCGTCGTCGGTGGCGGGTCCTCGGTGCCTGCTGGCCTTGGCTCGACCTGCGGCTCGAAACCCTGGGCAGACACCTGCCCGGGCTGGCCGCCCATGGCCTGCCCCGCCGTCGGTGCACCTCCAACTGTAGCAGCTGGCTCGTCCTCCTCAATCAGCTCGTCTGCTCGGTCCTCGTCGGTGGGTCCGGGCAACTGGCTGATGTCGAAGAACTGCGCGATACCTCCGCGTCGTAGTCCTTGTAGAAAATCTGCGCTGCCCGTAGGTTCGCTGGTCGTCTAGGCTCGCCGATTCGCTCCACAATGGGTCTGACCTGGTCTGGGCTGCACCGCAAAGGGCTCCCGCCGTGCGTGACCCAATAGATCCTGGGCTGGCCGCGCTCCGCGCCCTCGCGTAGCGCCACTGTGGCCGGCCCTCTCCAGCGTGACTTTTGAGGCCTGCTAGCTCCACGATCACGCCCGTAGTAGCCCTCGCCACCCGCTCACTGCCTCATGGATGTCACGTCTCTTGCGCGGGAATGCTCTGCAAAGGCTCTCCGTCGAATCCGCCTTGATGAATGCCATCGCCGCTGCGGCTCGCCGCTGCATCGCCTCTTGGAACGCCCCCCCCCCCCCCCCAGGTAGGCCTCTGCCGCCAGCGCGGACGGCGCGTCCGCGGACAGGGGTCGTTGAGCTCCGGATTGTAGCCCAGAACCCACTGCGTCGGACTCAAGCCCTTGCGATGCATCGTCCTTTTGATCTGATTGGGCACGGAGTCCAACGCTGCCTGCAAGTTCTCGGTGGTGCGCTCCAGGCCGGTCTCCTCGAACCAGAGCTCCAGCGTCTCGCGCATCACTTGATGTGCTCGCCCCGCTGGCCCCATGACATGGTGAGCCTCCCCGGGGGCGGTCTGCATCTTAATGTTCTGGTCACTGGTCCAGTCGAGCATCTCCTGACTGCGCGCTGCGCCACGCTCGTCCATCACGGGCCTCGTGTGCCGCAGTGCCTGATCCATTCCTTCTCGATGGACTTGATGGCCTCGGCTGTCGCCTCGCGCGCCACGATCCTGCATTTCTGGAAGCGGCTAGCTCCATCCAGTAAGCGAGCGATCTTCGCCGAGCCTGATCGCATATTGAACTCGAAGAAATCCATGTACAAACCCTGGTTAAATGTCTTCCATGATGGATGATGGTGGTGCCGACTTCGGTGGTTGCGATGCCATCTTCCGCTCTGCGCATATCGCACACAAGTACCGTTGCGCACGGGCTATCACCTCCTCTCTCGCATCCGCTGTCGTCAGCATCCGCATGCATACCTCCGTGCTGGGGTGGCCTGGCCTCTTGTGGAGACGCTCCACGTACCTGAACACATTCTGGCCGAACTCGCCCCTCAGCTGCCTGTCTTGGTACGTCTCCTTCGCCTCATTGCTGCTGTCGTCCACCGTCGCATGGTAGATGTGCTCCACCGCGCCCTCGCTTTCCTCGATACCCAAGACCAGGATGTCCGTGTCCTGAACGTGGGGCTGCTCCAACAAATCACTGAGGATCTGCGCCAACAGGGGCCCATAGTTCTCGGCGAAGCTCGCGGGGTGCAAGTTGGCACCAGGAATATTGCCCGCCAGGTGGACATGCTCATGCTGTTTGTCGCACTGGTACTGATAGTCATTTTGCCATTCCTCGTCGTGTAGAGCGAACTCCAGTCCACTTGCGAGCTAGGCCTCCTCCTGGAATTTCCAATCCCGCCATGCACTGGTCGACAAGTACATGGTGTCCAGGCAGCTCGTAGAGCACTTCGCCCTCCAGCTGCGCGCTGTCGCTGGCTGTTCTAGGCGCGCATCTCGACCTCCAAGCCACTGCTCGAGGTAGACCTGCTGGCAGAACATCAGGTCAGTAGTGACATTCTACTGGCGAAGCTTTCGGCGACAAAACGCCAATCAAAAAATAAACGATTTCAACTAGAAATGAGTGGCGTAGCGTTGGTAGAAGCGCAACTGTCTGATCGCGAAAGCACGCGAGCCCGCGCGATGCTTCATGCCCAATTAGGCTACTCCGAGAGAGGCGCGAGCAGCACGGTTGGCACGAACGAAGTCGAAAACATTTCGGCCGCGAAGAACGACGATGCGAGCACGACCAGGAAAAGCAATACAATTCGCAAGGGCGAAACATTAAAACACAAGTCTGGGCACATAGCAATGCGACGGCGGCTATCAAAGCAAGCGTAACTTCACTAACCGCTGAAGGTCGCGCAAACAAGCGCTTGGCCGAACAAAACACATGATATTACCACGAACCCCGACCTTGGAGGACAAATGGGGGCTCCTGCGATGTGAGCTCAGCACGTGGCCATGCGAGCCACTGTGGGGGGACGCGTGGCTTGCGAGCAAGTGAACTGCAAAGAAAAGCGTGCATGCGGGCCACCAGTTTTGATAGGTCCGTGCGTTGCAAGTGAGATGCCAAGAGGGCACCTGACGGTGGTTCCCGTGTTGTCCGTTTGAGGTGGCGGCGCTTTGTCGGGGTGTCTCCAGACATCCTGGGGTCCTCTGGAGCAGTGTTGGGGCCCTCTTGACAATATCTGGGGGTCTCCTGGTCGTGGGATGAACGCTGGTTCCCGTGTTGTCCGTTTGGCGGCGTCTCCAACCATCTTGGGGCCCTCTTGGGCATTCTTGGGGCCCTGTTGGGGGCGGCTGGGGACTTCCCGGAGGCCCGCTCCAAGCTCGTTGGGGCCTCTTGAAAGCCTCTCGGGGGTCCCCTGGGGGCCCGTCGGGGCCACCTGGGTGTTTTTGGGGCTGGGGAACCAGAAATGTAAGTCCCTGCCGCCTCTCTGAAGTTTTCCTAGGCATTCCTGAAGCTTTCGGAGGCTGTCTTCGAAGCCTCTTGCGCCGTCTCGAAAGCGTGTTGGACTGGTCTGGGCACTCCTGGGGGCCTCTCAGGCCGTCTGCGGGCGGCCCTTGGGACCTCTTGCGCCGCCCCCGAACGTCGGGGGGCCGAGGGCGCCGAAACCCGAAAGACATTTAGAAAACCAGCGAAGACCAATACATTTTGACACGCGGGGCTCTCTGGGAGGGCCTCTCAGGCCTCCCGAGGCGTCCTAGGAGCGCCGAGGGCCGTCTGGGCGCGATGTTTGGGGCCTCCTGGGGGCCTCGCGGGGCCTCCGGGAGGTCCTTTTGCGCGGTGAGCTTGAAATATAAGTTCCTGCACTTTTTCTATAGATGCCTCCTGGGGGCGTTCCTGGAACCCTTGGAGGCCGTCTTGGAGGCGTCTTGGGCCGTCTTGAGAGCGTGTTGGACTGTCCGAGCGCTCTCTTGGAGGCCTCTTAGGCCGTCTTGGGGCGGTATTTGGGTCCTCTCGGGCTGTTTTGGAGCGTCGGCGTGGACATCCGATAAACTTTCAAAAACCCAGCGAAAACCAATACATTTTGACACTTGGGGCTCTCTGGGAGGGCCGAATTCGGGGGCCTCCCGAGGCGTCCTGGGAGTTCCCTGGGCCGTCTGGGAGCGATGTTTGGGGCCTGCTGGAGGCCGCGTGGGGCCTCCGGGGGGTCATTTTGGGCGGTGAACTTGAAATGCCGGTTGCTGCCTCTGCTCTGGAGGTATGTTTGGGCCGTTCCTGGAGCCTTCGGACGCCGTCATGGGGGCCTCTTGGGCCGCCATGAGGGCGTATTGGGCTGTCTGGGCGCCTTCCTGGGGGCATCTGAGGCCGTCTTTGGGCGGTTCGGGGGCCCTCTTGGGCTGTCTTGGCGCGTCGGCAAGCCGAAGACGCGAAAACCCGACAAACATGCAAAAACCAAAGGAACACCAATGCATTTTGACACTGGGGGCTCTCTGGGAGGGCCACTCGGAAGCCTCCCGAAGCGTCCTGGAAGCCCCCTGGGCCATCCGGGCGCGATCTTGGACGGCCTGGATCGACCCGACGGCGACTCGCGGCCCTCTCGGAACATCTTGCCGACCATCTTGGGGCCGCCCGCGCCGCGCGGAAGCGCGTCTGCCGAAATGGGGCCGTCTTCCGCCGTCTTCCGCCGGCGTTCCCCCCGCGGCCGGGAGGGGCCCCCGGGCCCCCCCCCCCCGGGCCCCCCAGGGGGGGCACCAAACGGGAACCCATCCTCAAGGTCGGGGAAAAAGATGACGCACAAAGGCGTCGCGCATGAGCGCGAACACGAGCGCGACGTGCACGCTCGAACAAAACGCGCGCGAATCGCGGTGCACGCGCGCGCACGCGCGCGCGAGGGCGATGGTAGATCCTGTAATCACAGCGCGACGCAAGCTTGCGCTGCGAATTCGAATATCGCCAGAGGCGCCCCTTAGAGCAATCGGAAAAGCGGCGCGTAGCCATCGTTGCACGGGGCGCTCGGCGCCACAGCGTGACGCGATCATGGAACTTAAGCCGCCCGAGAGCGGGGGGGGCGCCGAGGGGGGAAAGGAGGGAGTGGAAGAGAGCGAGGATGGCGAGGGGGATGGAGGGATGAAAAGGAGGAGAGGGAGGATGACTGGGGAAGCGGGGAGTAGGAGGAGAAGACGGGGGAGGAGGAGGACAGGGAACGGAACGAAAGGGGAGGTGGAGGATCGCGAGGGGGGGTTGTAGGCCGCGCCTACCTCCTCCGGACTCTTCCGGGCCATCCTGCGGCGATTTGCGCTACCCCAGCGGGGCGCGCTGGGCGCTCTGCATCCTGTGAAGGCGACGGCGCGAACACCAATTCCATCTTTAGTCTTAGCAGTCTGGCGGCGCCCCGGGGGCGCCTTCACTGACCTCTTGCAGCATTGTTGCTGGCGCCCGTATTGGTTTCAAGCAGTTTGGGGTACCATTGGAGCCACTGGGCGACCGCATCAAGCTTCCGACCCTCGCGCACGATCACATTGAGCAACGTCGGCCGTCTCTGGGAGCTCTGCGTATAACCAGCGATGAATATTGGAAGGGTCAAATGTTGAACCTTTCTTATCGTGAAATCGTCGTGGCGTTGACCCTTCTTAGCGTCGCGAGTGCGGTTTCTACCCGTGCTTCCGTCGACCAACGACCCTGACCGCCGCCCTCGTTGGCCTCGAGATGTCCTGTTCACATCGGCATGCATCTGGAACTCCCCTGGGCCCCTGTGGCGCTCCTGGGGCTCTCTTAAGCGCCCCCTGGGGCGGTGATGGGGTCTTCTTGGGCCTCTGGGACTCTCTTGGACAGTCTTGGGATCCGTTCGGGGCGTCGTGTCGAGAGGCCTCTTGGGGCTCGTTGGGTTGTTTGTCGGCGATGTGAGAGGCCTCTGGGATCGCATTGGGTCCTCTCGGGTTATGGCGCAAATTTCAAGCCGCGTTCAGCCGCGCCAAAGAGCACCGCCCTATGGAGCCAAACAGAATAACGACAACGAAAGGGGCGTCGGCGTCGGTGTCGTCGCACCGTCTTCCCCTTGGGAGATGCCGTGGGAATGGTCAAATCCTGCCCCCGCTGCTCCTCGCACCCCCCCCGCCCGCCCCCTTTCCCGCCCCCTGCAACTGGGCGGCCCTCGGGGATGTTCATCACGAAGCGAAAGCGGCGCAAGCGCGGGGCGGAACTGGATCGCCTCGACAAAATGCCCGGCCAGACTGCCCGACAAAATGCCCGACAAAATCGCAGGGGCAACGCCGTAGCTGTGGATTTACCATACATCCGCCCAGCTGCCGATGCCAAGAATAATTTTGTCGCTGCACTTGTTTTTCAACAGCTTGTCATGGCGGCCGGTTTTTTTTTGTCGGGTCGGTGCTTTTTTTTTTGTCGGACCATTGTGTCGGGGCCTCTGTTTTTTTGTCTGCCCATTTTGTCGGGGCCACTTTTTTGTCGGGCAATTTTTGTTGTCGGTCCACGTGCTGTTTTTTGTCGGCCCGCCTGTTTTTTTTTTTTTTGTCGTCGGCCCCTTGCGGGCAACGCCCCCGGTGCAAGGCGGGCGGAAGAACGCGGGCGGCGAGGGGGGGCAGGGGGAGCGCACGCGCGCGGCGCAGGAGGAGCAAGAGGAGGAGCGGAGGAACGGGAGGAGCAGACAGACTCAAAGAGAACCCCAATACATCTCGCAGGCCCGAGAAGGCCCCAACACCGCCCGAAGAGGCGCCTGAGAGCGCCCCAAGAGGGCCCCAAGGGCCAAAGAGAGCCCAAAAGGCCGATGTGACCAGGCATTTCGACGCCAACGAAGGTGGCGGTCAGGGTTGTTGGTCGACAGAAGCACGGAAAGCAACCATATCCATCACGCTAACCTGATATCACCACGAACCCCGACTTTGGAGGACAAATGGGGGCTCCTGCGACGCGGGTTCAGCACGTGACCATGCGAACCACTGTGGGGGGACGCGTGGCTTGCGAGCAAGTGAAGTGCAAAGAAAAGCGTGCATGCGGGCCACCAGTTTTGATAGGTCCGTGCGTTGCAGGTGAGATGCCAAGATGACACCTGACGTTGGTTCCCGCGTTATCCGTTTGAGGTGGTGACGCTTTGTCGGGGTGTCTCCAGACATCCTGGGGTCCTCTGGAGCAGTGTTGGGGCCCTCTTGAAAGTATCTGGGGGCCTCCTGGTCGTGGGATGAACGCTGGTTCCCGTGTTGTCCGTTTGGCGGCGTCTCCAACCATCTTGGGGCCCTCTTGGGCCGTCTTGGGGCCCTGTTAGGGACGGCTGGGGGCTTCCCGGAGGCCCGTTCCAGGCTCGTTGGGACCTCTTGAAAGCCTCTCGGGGGCGTCCTGGGGGCCCGTCGGGGCCTCCAGGGTCCCTCTTGGGCCGGAGAACCCAAAATGTAGGTCCCCGCCGCCTCTCTGGAACTTTCTCTGGCATTCCTGAAGCTTTCGGAGGCCGTCTTGGAGGCCCCTGGGCCGTCTCGAGAGCGCGTCGGACTGGTTTGGGTGCTCCCCCGGGGCCCCCTCAGGCCGTCTCGGGGCGGTCTTTGGGGCCTCTTGCGCCGCCCCGGAACGCCGGGGGGCTGAGGGCGCCGAAACCCGAAAAAACAAATATAAAACCAACGAAAACCAATAAATTGTGACACGCGGGGCTCTCTGGGAGGGCCTCTCGGAGGCCTCCCGAAGCGTCCGAGGAGCGCCGAAGGCCGTCTGGACGCGATATTGGGGGCCTCCCGGGGGCCTCGCGGGGCCTCCGGGTGGTCCTTTTGTGCGGTGAGCTTGAGATGTAGGGTCCTGCCCTTCTTCTACATGCTTTTCTGGTGGCGTTCCTAGAGCCTGCGGAGGCCGTCATGGAGGCGTTGTGGGCCGTCTTGAACGCGCGTTGGACTGTCTGAGCGCTCTCTTGGAGGCCTCTCAGGCCGTCTTGGGGCGGTCTTTGGGCCCTCTTGGGCTGCGTTGGAGCGTCGGCAAGCCGAAAACGTGGAAACCCGAGAAACTTTCAAAAACCCACCGAAAACCAAAACACGTTGACACTGGGGCTCTCTGGGAGGGCCTCTCGGGGCCTCCCGAGGCGTCCTGGGCGCTCCCTGGGCCGTCTGAACACGATGTTTGGTGCCTGCTGGAGGCCGCGCGGGGCCTCCGGGGGTCATTTTGGGCGGCGAGCTTGAAATGCCGATTGCTGTTTTTACTCTGGAGGTCTTTTTTTGGGCCGTTCCTGGAGCCTTCGGACGCCGTCATGGAGGCCTCTTGGGCCGTCATGAGGGCGTCTTGGACTGTCTGGGCGCCTTCTCGGGGGCCTCTGAAGCCGTTTTTGGGCGGTTTTGGGGCCCTCTTGGGTTGTTATGGTGCGTCGGCAAGCCGAAGACGCGAAAACAAGAAAAACCTGCCCCCCCCCCCTAAACAAAAATACATGTTGACGCTGGGGGCTCTCCGGGAGGGCCTCTCGGAAGCCTCCCGAAGCGTCCTGGAAGCTCCCTGGGCGATCCGGGCGCGATCTTGGGCGACCTGGATCGACCCGATGGCGGCTCGCGGCCCTCTCGGAACATATTGCCGACCATCTTGGGGCCGCCCGTGCCGCGCGGAAGCGCGCCTGCCGAAATGGGGCCGTCTTCCGCCGTCTGCCGCCGGCTTCCGCCGGCGCAGGGCGGGGAGGAGGCGCAGGGGGGCAATCCGGAGGAACGGGGGAAAAGGAGTAGAGGATAACGACGGGGATTCAACAGGAGGGCACGGCAGAAAGCAAGGATGACGAGGGGGGGGAAGGACGAGAGGGGGAGGGGGGACGGGAGGGGGAATGGGGAGTGAAAGGAGGAGGTGGGGGAGGAGCAGGACGGGGGGGATCGATGGAAGAGGCGGGGGATCACGGGGGGGGGGGGAGGTTGTAGGCCGCGTCTACCTCCTCTGGACTCATCCGGGCCGTCCTGCGGCGACTCTTGCTGCCCCACCGGGGCGTGTTGAGCGTTCTGCGCCCCGCAAAAGCGTGGGCACGAACGCCATTTCCATCTCTTTTGTCTCGGCAGAATAATGGGGCCCCGGGGGCGCCTCCGTTGACCATGATCATCCGGTCTGCGGGCGCCCGTGCTGCTTTCGAACAGTTCCGGATACTTTAGGAGCCCTTGGGCGATCGCATCGTGCTTTCGACCTTCTCATATGGTCATTTTTAGCCATGTCGGCCGTCTGCGGGGGCTCTGAGAAAAACCAAGCGAAGAACGTTGGAAGGGTCAAATGTTTGACTTTCTCCGAACGTGGAATCGTTGCAATTCGGACCCTTTTTCCCCGACCTCGAGGAGGGGTTCCCGTTCAGTGCCCCCCTGGGGGGACTGGGGGGAACCCCCGGGCCTCCCTCCCGGCCGCGGGGGGGGGGCCCATCCCGATCCGCGCGCGGGCACAAGGACGTGAGGGTCGGGAGCAAGTACAATGTTCAGATACGCCACGGGGCACGACCTGCGCGCGGGCACATATCGCGATGGTTGGGAACTATATATAGCGATGCTAAGGTGTTAAAATTCGCCGAGTGGTGCGATCCGTGACCGGGCACAGGGATCGTAAAGGCCGGGGGTAAGATTGGACGATGTTTAAACCCGTCGACGGCGCGATTTACGAGCAGGCAAAAAGATCGCGAGGGTTGGGTGTCCTCCAGGCGCCTGCGACACGGCCGCAGGACCCGCGCTGTGGGCGCCCACGTATCATAGCGGAAACGCGCCATGCAATGATGCGCAATGCAGCGGCCAACGTCACGGCGCACCGCGGAGCGCCGCTTTTTGCGCGCATGATGTGTGAGATTTTTGCGACACGCGCATGGAATCTGTGTGAGTGGGCCTTAGGGACAAGATCTGATGCATGCGTTATGATAACGGTGGGACAGCCCAAGTGGTGGCAATAAAGACACTCGCGCGATGCATGGGTGGCGGTTGGCCCCGGTCCAAGTTGGGGCGCGCGCGCGACAACGCCACCCTTCGGCGCCACCAAAGCAAATTTCAAAAAAAATGCAAAAATATTGTGTCGGAGCTTCGGTTTTGTTTCCTGGTGGGCGCAAGACCTGAATCAGGCGCGTCTTGTGGTTGTCCGAGCGCCGCTGCTGCGACTTCTCTTTGTCCTCGTCGGTATTGCAGCCTCGCTCCTGCATCATCGACCAGAGCTTGCACTCAGGACTCAACCATATATCGTCCGGTTGCTCCTCGTCGACCAGAGCGAAGAACTTCTTCTGGGTCATGGGCTCGTTGAAATCCCAGCCGTTGTGTACTCCGGGCGTCCTGGCCTGGCGTCCGCGCCTCCTCAGCTCCGTCGTCAACTCAGACTTGCCGCCGTGGACCCCCCATATCTTGCGCGTGCCCTTTTGAACGTCCTTCGCCTCCTGCAAATCCTGCTTCACCCCCCTGGTGGCTGACTCGAGGGGCGCTCGGAACTTGCGCAGCTGCTTCGCGCCGAGGTCCTTGGCGATGTAGGCGCCATTCGTCTTTCGCATCCCGGGGCCTGGTGCGGCGGGTTCGGAAGGGGGGGGGGGCCTGGCCGGCCCCGGCTGAACGCGCCGCGGGCCTCGCGACGGGCCACGAGGGCCCCAAGAGGCCCACGAGATGGTCCAAGAGGGCCCCGAGTCGCCGATGGATCGTTCCACGACGCCCAAGACGGACCCCAGACGGCCCACGAGGCGCCCGACGCGCCCGAAGCGGCCCCCAAGAGGCGCCACAAGAGGGCCCCCAGAAGCACACATCGCCCCATTTCCTCAGGGGAGCGCAAGATTTTAGCACACTCGCCGCTTGGGCTTTCACAACGTCCAAGACGGCCCACAAGGGCTCCAAGGTCGCCCCAGCGGCCCAGGCCCCCTCCTCTTTTCTTCCCAAGGTGTCTCGAGGCGTCTCAAGTTCTGCGCGCGTAAAACTATATCAGCTGCATCGTGCGGCGGTCCTCGCCGCTCCTGCAGCCAAGGGTCTGACGTGCCCCTCCTTATTCGCCTGTCGGCACAAGGCCCTGTCTTCTCTGTCCAAGGGGTCCACAAGGTCGTCGGGGAGAGGCTCTATAGCCCCCGAGCGCAGCATCTCTGCGCGCGGGTTTTGGGGGGGGGCCCGAGAGGCGACGAATGCAGCGGAAACGCTGCCGCAAAGTCAGTTTGGCACGCCGGGCAAACGCCGTCCGCCTTTGACGTGCCTCCTCGCTTCACTCCTGACGCCGCGAACGTCTCGCTGGTGCTGCACGAGCCCCGACCTAGTTGCGAATGCTCGGCGGCTGGGCCCCGGGCGCAGTCGCAAGCAGAAGGGGGCTGCACCTCTTGCGGCGCGGCGCAGCTGTAGCGCTTACTCTCCGCGAAAAGAATCACGTCTACGATATTGTGCCAGCTCTGGTCTGCCCTGCAGATCAAAGCCAACCGCTACCCTGCGTTGTGCCCAGATCAAAGCCAACCAAGCTCTGGACGCCGGATGCTCAGTTTTTGCACGGTGATAAGGTCTTCAAGCACCACCCGCGCATATGGCCTCGTTTCCCCGCTGCGCGTCGACGACTGCAACGCCAGCAGCTGCGTTCTCCCCGAGAGGAGGAGCCTCCACAGGTGCCGCAGTCTAGCCTGCATTGCAAATTAATATATGGATGCTGCTCCGAAAAATTGCCTCACTTGCAGGCGCGCGCCCTGCCCGGGGCCAAACCAGACGCGCCTCAACACTCTCATGTAAACATGGTTCAACGCGCGCGCGAAATGTACGTCTGGCGCGACAGCGTGCGCATGGAACATCAGCTTGGTCAGTGCGCGCAACTGATATGTTCGGAGCACCAAAAAACACGGATCGCAATCCCAGACCCCTTGGAGTCATGATGTTTCCATGCGAATCATGCAAACACACTATCACAGTACATCACCACCATTGCACTTATCATCATCGATCTTCAGCATCAACGCCGAACATCATTGACCATCACCAGCATCATCATCCTCCTCATCATCATCATAATCATCATCATCGAGCATCACCATCCTCATCATCATCACAAGATCACCAGGATCATCACCGATCATGTGCATTTGCGAATATGCCCTGCATGCGCCTCCGACCTTTTCCGCCGCGCGAGCAAGCGGCTGCTATTTCAGCGTGAGCACGCGGCACGATCGCGCCCACGTGTCGACCGCGAGGGACGGCGCGTTATCACACCGATATATGCCTCGATATTGTAGCCACACGCAACGCGCGGCGCCGTTGCTCCTGAGCTAGGGCCTGGAACGGCAATAGGCCGTGGGGGAGGAGAAAGGAGGGGGGAAATTTGTCCAAACATGTTGGCGATGGATATCTCCGCTCTCGTGCCTGCGCCCCCACCGCAAGTGGAAGGATGGAAATAGGGGGGGGGGGGGGGGGGAGGGCGCGATTTCCTCGAATAATCAGCTGCGCGGTACGTATATCTGCGCGGAGGCGCGCCACCCCCACTCAGCCCCTAAATTAAGCCTCGCGGGAGCTGATCAGCCGGAAGGGGGATCGGAGGCGAGTAGAAATTGGGCGGAGAGAGGTGGGGGGGATGGGTGCTATTTCAAAAAAGCCCACGGTCGCAATGTCGGCGACGCTCATCTCGAGCTGCATCGGGCGACATCCTGCGATCACCCAGACCCCCGACGTCGTGATTTGTTCACAGCGTCGACCCTCAAAGGCCCGTCGCCCCCGAGGCCCAGCGAGAACCCCCAGAGGCCGAACATAGCGAAAAACCTCCCGTCGTGATTTTTTCACGCCGCCAGGAGGTCTGGGGTCTGAATCTGAAGGGCGGCCACATAATGGGCCCATCTCGCGACAGCGGCCTTTCCAAAACATATGGTCGCAAACTCCTTGGTCTGATCTCGCGCTGCGCCCCCGGGCGCGCGTCGCTGCGTCGGGCGAGCGATGCGGGGGGCGAGGTGGGGGGATGGAATAGGAGGGTGGGTCGTAATATTTCCTCGAAGTTGCGCGTGCGCATGCGTTGGCCACGCGTCGGCGCGCGCCCCCGCGCCAAGCCCTCGCTGCGCGGGTCGAACCGGATCGAGGGGGGGGGGGGGGGGCGAGAAATTGGCAGGCGCAGCGTGGGCGGCCCTTCTGCATTAATGCAGCGGCCAGCTTCACGTGCGAATTCGCCGAGAAGGGAAAGGAGAGGAAATTATGATAGGAAAACGCGCAGGGGCGAAGGCGTGGACGTGGAGGTTGGCGGGGCGAGGGCGGCGGTTCCAATCGGAGCGTGGGCGAGGAGGGAGAGAGGCGGCCTGGGGGCCTGCTGCTCGCCCCGAGCAGTGCCGTGCCAGAGCGGCGGCTGATATTATTCAGCCTGCGATCGCTCGAATCGGAATGGGATGGAGTGTGTGTGTGTGTGTGTGTGCGTGTGTGTGTGTGTGTGTGTGTGTCCGCGTTGCGCGTGCACACGCGCGCGCGCGGGCGCGCGCGCGGCGGGGGGGGGGGGTCGAGGGGGGGGGGAGGTGAGAAATAAACTGTGGGAACGCGCATCTCCATTATCCCGCTGCTCGATCCGCTTGCAAGATCGCCGCTTGGAAGATCGGTGTTGGAGGAGACTGCGCGTGTGCATGTGTGCGTGTGTGTGTGTGTGCGTGTGTGTGTGTGGTGTGGTGTGGTGTGGTGTGGTGTGGTGTGGTGTGGGTGTGGGTGTGGGTGTGGGTGTGGGTGTGGGTGTGGGTGTGGGTGTGGGTGTGTGTGTGTGTGTGTGTGTGTGTGTGTGCGTGCGTGCGTGCGTGCGTGCGTGCGTGTGTGTGTGTGCGTGCGTGCGTGCGTGCGTGCGTGCGTGCGTGCGTGCGTGCGTGCGTGCGTGCGTGCGTGCGTGCGTGTGTGTGTGCGTGGTGTGCGTGTGCGTGTGTGTGCGTGTGCGTGTGCGTGTGCCGTGTGCGTGTGCGTGTGCGCATGTGCGCGTGTGTGTGTGTGTGTGTGTGTGTGTGTGTGTGTGTGTGTGTGTGTGTGTGTGTGTGTGTGTGTGTGTGTGTGTGTGTGTGTGTGTGTGTGTGTGTGTGTGTGTGTGTGTGTGTGTGTGTGTGTGTGTGTGTGTGTGTGTGTGTGTGTGTGTGTGTGTGTGTGTGTGTGTGTGTGTGTGTGTGTGTGTGTGTGTGTGTGTGTGTGTGTGTTTGCGTTTGTTTGTGCGTGTGTGCGCGCACTGTGCGCGCGGGCGGGGCTGGGGCGCAGCGCCGCCGCCCTCCCGCTCAAGGCCAGAAGCTCGCCGTGATCGTCGGCGCCTCGCGAGGAGCAAGGCCGAAAAAAGTGGACTGGGGAGGGGGGGGGGGGGGTCGACGCCTCGGGTGCCCTTCGCGCGCTGGGCGCTAGCATGCGAAAAATGTAATCGAGCATGTGGGCCACCAGCGCGCCGAGGTCCGCATCCCGCCGCGAGTCGATCACCAGCGCCAGGGTCACCGCATCCCGCCGCGAGTCGATCACCGCATCCCGCCGCGAGTCCCCCATGCACACCAGCGCTGTGTGGTGTCGATCCCGTTCAAGAGGGAAGGTGGCAAAACAGCAGACTCGCTCGAGATCCCACGGATCCCACGACGAGAAATTCCCAGGGCGCACATATGATTGTTACTTTTCTGGGCTGCCCCAGGGCTAATAGATCTTTCTTGATGAAAACATCGCGACGGGATGTTGTTCTGGCCTCGGGCGGCCCTTCCCTGGGGACTTCAAAAAAATACTCAGGGCGAGAAGCCGGCCTCGGGGAATGGGTCGAGACCTCAGGGTCGGCGCAATGGACAAATCATGACGTCGGGGCGAGACGCCGGAACCTGGATCCGCGCATCCTCGCGCGCCCCGAATCACAGGGGATCTAGTCTGGGCGTTGGGAAGGAGCGGGGGGGGCGAGGAGGCAGGGGGGGGGGAGGAAGGGGGGGGGGGGGGGGGGGATGGAGGGGGGCAGGAAGAGAGGGAAGAGAGGGCGGCAGGAAGGAGGAGGGGAAACGGGGAGACGAGACACCGAGCCCCTTGGCCGAGGGGGGAAAGCTGGCAGGGGGAGAAGGGGGCGGGGGGGCATGAAGGACGATCCCGCGCTTTCTCCTCCAAGCCAACTGGGGGCCTCGAGCGCCTCTCCTTGGTCCAGGCCAAGGCCCGCGCGTCGCAGATTGTCGTGGAGGGAAACCTCGCTAACCACGAAACATTTGTATCATGTAATAGATTACACTTGCATATACACACAGACGCTCTCATCCGAAAGGCACGTTGAACAACCCGAACGAGGAGGCGAACATGTTCACTCATGGAGACAGCCGCCGTTTCCCTTCGCGGCGGGGGCAGATTTTACATCAGGTCCTGTACAGTCGAGGTTCCCCAGAGATCACAGCAACTCTGGGATAACCTTCCCCAAGAACCCGGCATGAAATGTGGCCCGGCCGCGAAGGGAAACGGCAACCGTCTTCATGGGCCGATTCTCCGCCTCGTCGGGGCACGTCCAATACGCCCTCGGATTTCCCTTCTCGACGCACTGCTCCGCGAGGTGCACGGCCGCGTGAAACTTAAACACCTGGCGTCCTTTGTACTCCCCCCAGGCGTCCAGGAGCTGTAGCATGTTCCTCTGAAACAAAGGGATTGCGCATTCGCACGCATGGAGGGGGGAAGGAGGGGCCGCGGCGGGAAGGGGGAGGAGAGGGAGAGCGGACAGGGTAAATAACGGAGGGGGCAGGGAAGGAGAACGGGCCCGAGGGGGCCCAGGGGTGATCACGGATGATGAGTAATGATCGAGGCGGATCCAACAATATACGCGGCGCACGAGGACGAGCCGAGTCCAGCAAAACGCGGGCGACAGCGGGTAGAATTGTGAACGCGCGTCCCCTTCTTGCCAATGGGGCGCGTCAGCGGATACTTGGCTCATGTGGCGGGGTTCCCCCTCCTGGGCCTTATATGCATCATTAAGAAAAGTGCGGGCGGCGACTCAGCGCTGCCTCCGCGGGCCCAGAAACCTCAAGGACTCGCCGCGTAGCTGCGGCAGCGGACCTACTAGGTGACGTGTCTCTGCAGCTCTCGCCCGGAGCCTGGCTTTGTTGGGCTGCCTCTCTGGGGGCTGGAACGTCTCCAGTGAGATGCGGCCGATCGTGCTTTTGTTGTGCTGCTTCGTGCCCGCCCCGATGCCGATGTAGTAGGCCTTCATCCGCCGTCGCAGGTGTAGCAGGTTGTCGCGTAGGCGCATGGTTGTCCTTTCTCCTGGGACCTACAGAAATTATTCTTGACCAATTGCCAACATACTTGCCCGATCACCCATTGGCTCACCCCCAGGCCCATCACGTGAATTGCGTCCACTACCAAAGTGTCCGCGGACGCGCCACGCCTTGTACAGTCAGCAGAGGGGCTACCAAGTCCAAACCAGATGAATTCTTTGAAACAACAAAAAATAAATTCCGCCGGTGTCTCTACATCTTTCAGCAAGTGGACGTCGTTAACAAATTCGTTCTCCACCAAGCGAAATCCTGCCTTCAACTCCAGCTCGGGGAAATTCTTCCAAAGGCTAAAGCCGCCGAAATCAGGGTCCAAACGCATATGTGTGATGAGCCTGCGGAGCACCGCAGCACTACTGATGGTGACCTTTTTTTCCATGCACGCGGCAACCATCTCCCTATACTTGTTTGCATCTTTTCTGGTCCAGGTAGCGTCGTCAAGTGTTGCTGGATGGCAGAAGAGGTCCTTTTTCTCGATGTCGCAGAAGCTGCACGGATGCTTTGCGTTCTGCCAAGTTTTGAATCCGAAAGCAGCCGTCAGCTCTAGCAGATCACACCTTATCTCCGTGACTGCAGCCCTCCACCCGCCCGCCAGATCGAACCCTCGTTTGAGAGCCCGCTCCTCGTCGAGTGGCAGGTTCTGGTGGTTACTCCCTGGCCGCGCGCCCGTTGCCATGACGTTAAGCGACCAGGCCAGCGCGCGGCTGATCTGGCCGAACGCGCAGTGGCCATGGCACTCACACTTGCACACGTCTTGCTTTCTCACGGCACAAATCATAAATCGTTGTTTTGTCATTGCGTTTGACATGCACGATATGACAAATGTGCCCCGCTTGGACCAAGGGACCCCGTCACTGAAATAGCCCGCCGACGCTGTCCTGGCTGGGTTCTCGCGCACGACAGCGTGCCCAGAGAATCCCATAGGCCACTCCTCCACATTAAAATTGAGAGGGCCCCGCTCGTGGGGGGCAGCTGCCCAGCTTTTGGCAAACTGTTCGCGCGGTAGGTTCATTGGAAACTTGATATGTGCACGGGCGTCTTTCTCTGTATCCCAGACAAGGAGGTCGATGCAATAGAAATTGCACTGGCCCGAGACGCCCGACGTTCCGCTGCGCGGGCAGATTGCGAGGGGTTCAGTGCAAGGTCGCCCACGCCCGCGGCCCCCGCCATCATTGAATGAAAGCATATTGATGAAAGATCCACTGCGCTCAAACGACCCCCCTTACACTTGGACAAGAGGAACCTCCGAAGCCCTGCCCCTCCATCGCGCTCGGCCTCGGGGGCCCCCGATGTTGCTGGAGCCCCGACGCTGGCGCCCGCCTGTCTCCGAGGGCCGCTGCCTTCCGAACCCTTCGCCGCGATTCTCGCTGCGCCCGCTCTCCCCGACATGGGAATGGCGAGTCCGAGGTGCGCGCAGATAATCGCAGAAGAACCCCCATCTTGACAGAAATCGGGCTACATACCCGAAAATGCTCATTCTCAAGTCCGCCTCCCCCTCCTAACAGGAATGCAATGCCTGCCGCGCGTCGGCGCGGCCTCCAATCCATCCGAGAACGCGGCGAAGTGACCGGTGGATCCTCGCGCGACGGCGCCGTCACGTTGAACCCCAATCCTTTACCCCCCCCCCCCCCCCCCTTCTCTCACCTCGCCCTCGGAAAAGCAGGCTCGACAGGTCTTCTGGCAGAAGTGCGCAACACCTGATATGGGAAGTCAACTGAAGTGCAATATGGATCAGCCATCTTCCCATTCATCCATCGCCCCTCCCCCCCCGTTCGCCCCCCCCCCAGGGGGCCTGGGCTTATGGGGGTGGGCTTTGGATGCGAGGGCGCGCGTCAGCATCAGCCCTGGATTCCCAGGCCTATGCGCCTTGCCAGCGCCGCCCCCCCCGAACGAACTCCACCCTCGCAAGCGTGGCTCCGTCATTTTGCGAACCGATCAAGCAGGCTCGGGGCCCCGCTCTCCAAGTCCACTCCTGCGAATCCTCGCCCTCCTCCTCCATTATTCCTGCGCATCATTTCCTTTCCTCCTCCTTCTCATCTTTATGTCCCTTCGCAATGCCGCGCAACCATTTCGCTCTCCGCGCGAGCATCTCCGCGCCTGAATGTTCCTCCGCGCCCGCGCGCGCTCGCGAGCGCGCGCGCTAGCACAGGGCGGGATATCTGCACCAATGTCACTCCGCTCGGGCAGCGAACCGTCTAGAATGAGCCGCCATCGTCATCATTATTCTACTTCCTCCCCATCTTCCTCCTGCCACCTCCTCTCCTCATTACCCCCCTTCCTCTACTTTCGTATGTCCGTTCGTACCGTCGTAATCGCGTGTTCCTCTACTGCCGCAACCCCTGTCTCCCCCTGCCTACTCTACCTCTCCTTTCTCCCCCTTGCCACCCGAATTCGGACGGTTTCGATGATCTTCCAGACCCAACTTGGGCCTCGCAAGGGGATCCCAGGCCCGACGAGGGCCCTGCCCTACTTCAACGCGCCACGAGCCGCGAGTGGCACACAGGCCCAACTAGGGCCCAGCCTGGGGCCAACGTGCCGCGGGCCACCGGCCTATTGCTTGCTGATTGCCTTCGTCGCCGCCTCCATCGACTCCGCGATGGGCTCGACGTTGGCCCAGGCCCTCTCCGCCCGGGGGGGCGGACAGGGAAGGGTCAGAGGCTAAGAGTTCCGGAACAGGGCGGGGGGGGACGGGGCGGGCAGTCGGGTCGGGTAGGTAGGGCAAGAGGGCTGAGCACGGTAGGAGTCGGACAAGGAGGCAGGGGGGCAGGGCATGAGCGCAAGAGGGTATAGGAAGGTAGGGTGGAAAGGGTAGAGTAGCAGAATGAGAGGGTAGCGGAATATGCGACGAGGAGCGGGAGCGCGGGCGATAAGGGAGGGGGAAGAGCATCGATTCAGAGGAATGCTGGGGCGGATGAGTGGGCTGGGATGAGTGTTCAAGAAAGATGGGAATCGAGAGCATCGATGGGGATACGAGGGCAAAGATGAGAAGTAGGAGGATGAGGAGGAAGCAGCAGGAGAAGGGGGACGACGAGGGATGATGAGGAGGAGGGGCACGGAGGAGGCACATGAGGATGAAGGGGGAGGGGATGGAGGTTTTCAGGTTTCGAGACTGCCGCGCAGGCCCTCAAGAAAAACCTCGAAGTTTTTCTATGCAGATATCTTTCTGACTGGGTCTCCTCGCAGGGCGTAAAGTGTAAGAGAGGTGTGCGTGCGTGCGTGCGTGTGCGTGTGCGTGTGCGTGTGCGTGTGCGTGTGCGTGTGCGTGTGCGTGTGCGTGTGCGTGTGCGTGTGCGTGTGCGTGTGCGTGTGCGTGTGCGTGTGCGTGTGCGTGTGCGTGTGCGTGTGCGTGTGCGTGTGCGTGTTCGTGTGCGTGTGCGTGTGCGTGTGCGTGTGGGTGTGCGTGTGCGTGTGCGTGTGCGTGTGCGTGTGCGTGTGCGTGTGCGTGTGCGTGTGCGTGTGCGTGTGCGTGTGCGTGTGCGTGTGCGTGTGCGTGTGCGCGTGCGCGCGTGCGTGCGTGCGTGCGTGCGTGCGTGCGTGCGTGCGTGCGTGCGTGTGTGTG